>JACEEZ010007543.1:0-10000 GCA_016584305.1 Chionoecetes opilio
GAGATTTTTTTTCCAAAAAAAGACCCCCAGGTTTGAGTTTTGGGGGGGTTTTTTGAAAACCCCCATTTTTTAGGGGGAAAAAAAAAAAAAACCATTTTGAACAACTTATTAAAAAACCAAAAACAAAGTATTCCCAAAGAAAACAAATAAATGCAAATAAACATAAAATATACAAATATTTTTTATTTTTTGAAAACAGGAGAAAAACCCCCAAAATAACCTGGAATCTAAACTTAGTGTCGCATCGCAGAAAACTAGAGACAAATAACACTTAACAAACTATAAAACCGGTCCCCATTCACTGTGGGGGGAAAAGGGGCTGGGTTTTAAGAAGCCCGCCCATCTCTTTTCGTTCACCCGGGGTCGAACCCGGAATTCTCTTGTGAAGCGAGCGTGCTAGCCACTACACAGGGAAACCCCTTAAGGGGGTGTGGGGGTTTGTGTGTGTGTGGTGTTTGTGTGTGTGTGTGTGTGAGTGGTGTGTGTGTGTGTGTGTGTGGGTGTGTGTGTGGGGTTTTGGGGTGGTTGCGCACGCATAAAATCCCATAAAAATTACAAAAATTTGTGGGGAAAAATTTTTTGTTTTTTTCCCTTTCCTTTCTCTCGTATATTGGCTCTCTCTCTCTCTCTCTCTCTCTCTTCTCTCTCTTTTCTCTCTCTCTCCTCTCTCCTCCTCTTTCTCTCTCTCTCTCTTCTCTCTCTCCTTCTAAATTATACTTTTCGCTGATGCCACAATTTTTATTCAAGGCCACAATCTTGAAAATATTACAATTACTTTAAATAAAGAAAAAAAAAGTTTCAAATTGGATTAAAGCAAAAAATTAACTTTAAATATTAAAAAAAATTGCTTTAGGGTTCCATCCCCTTAGGGACTCACCCAGTACACACACAAATAAAGATAATAATTATCATTACAAGGTTTTCAAATTTAAATTTCTAGGGTTTATTTAGTAGTAGTGAAAGGGAAAAGAAATATTGTATGGTGAAATCTAGGATTCGTTATCCCAAAGCATACTTTACGATAAGGCACTATTTGAATGTAAAATGTTTAAAAATTTTTTTTACCCAAAAATATCCACACTTTTTTATTGTTTTACTTTATGGGGAGGGCCTATAAACCTTATTTACAGCCCCTTTTTGTCGAAAAATTGTTTCGGTTATGTTTTTTAAAAAACGTTATGACCATACCATCGTTTTTTTTCCGGGCTTCAAGTTTTAAAGCTTTTAAAATATCATACTCCCTTTAAACCAACTTTTTTTACATAAACCAAAACCTTTCCCTTTTTACCTTGGGTTTTGAGCAAACCCTACAATGAACCCCCAAGACCCCAAAGATTTTGTTACCATGGGGGCCCTCACAGCAAACGAGATCTTGCAAAAGGAACTAAAAGCTGGAACACTTACCAGAAAATTTATTACGATTTAAATTAAAATCTTTCAAAAGTAACTTTATAAAGAGAGTTGACAAAAAAAATGAAAAAATTTTTAAACCCCCTTTAAACCCTAAAGTATATTGTGTTTTTTTTTTTTTTGGTTTTTAAATTTTTTTTTTATGCATTTTAAAAGATTGGGTTTAATTTTTTTTCCCTTCCCTATTACACCATAAAATTTTTATTTTTAAAATGGCCTGACCCGTCCCTTGCTATGTTATTAATGTCTTATAGCTTTCAGGTCCTATAAGCTTCGCTTATTGACCTGGGCATTTTATCCCTATATGTAATATGTTCATATGTACAAAACTACAGGGCCAAATAAATATATCAATACAATAGTCTCTCGCTCTCTCTCTCTCTCTCTCTCTCTCTCTCGTCTCTCTCTCTCTCTCTCTCTCTCTCTCTCTCTCTCGCTCTCTCCTCTCTCTCTCTCCTCTATCTCTCTCTCTGTATGATATGAGTCCGGCAGCTTAGTGAAATGATGGGGACATGCCGGATAAAGCACCACATTTTTTCAGGCACTCTACAGGCTCCTGCTATGATTTTTGAGAGGGGAGACAAATGATCCCATCACTCAGAGGCTATAAGGAACGCTTCTTATTATTTTGAACATTTCCGCTTGTGGAAATTAGGTAATGGGTTTTTTTAAAAGAATAGTCATAGGAATACTGTTGTCGAATGTTTATTGGATGCAAGTTATCTTATTATTAATTATTTAATAACTCGCATAACAACAAGTATTCCAATATGCTGTCAAAAAAAAATAAATTCCATATTTATTCGACTTTAAACTCCCCTGCGGACATCGCGAAATTGCCATGTCGTTTTTATTAGCAGAACACGATTAAAACTACGTCCTTGCAATTCAAAAATGACAGTGGTTAATCTACTGAGTGCATTAATGAAAAATAAGTATTCATTAAGCTCATTATACAACAATCATTTTCTTTCCTGTACATCTTGCAGGAATGCCATGTCCTTTGTTTAGCACCATAATCACAATGCAGGTATGATTCATAATTGTAATTTATGTGTCTACTTCTCACATTTGCAGCTGCAAAAAACCCCCACGTTCGGTGCATTTCCAGCTGGCTTTCTTGCATTAACTCTCCCGCCACACCTGCAGCACTTTTGCAGGCACACTTCACAGTCACGTTTACAGCCTTGCTGCCGCATCTGCGAGCTCCAGACAGGAACCCAGGACTTTGTTTCTCACAATCCGTGTCCAACCGCAGCCTTCATTCAGTTTGGTGTCTGTTGTTGGGCCCTGGTGAAAGGTTGTCCGATGCAGCCTTGTCACTTCACGCCTTGTTGTGCTCGCGGGCCTGTTGAGTTGGGAATGGTTCTCCATCGTTCTTTTTTTCTGGCAAACAGTTCCACCTTTCTTGCTTCCATTCACCGACCCAGAGGGCCTGGTCTTGTCTATATAACGCCTGTTAAACGTTCCAGCATCTGGAACTCCTGCAATCCACGGTGATTTTGCATGTGGATGTTCTACGATGAAGTTGAAGCATCTGGGTGACTTCGGTTTAGGCACCCCATGCTTCCCAACCGGACTTTTTCCCCTTTCCAAAGAAAGAAGAAGTCGTATCCACCACCTGTAAGCTTGTGGAACACTGGTAGCGCTGTGGGACTTCTCTTTGCCCAAGAGTCTACAGATGGCATTGATGTGTAGGAAAGGAAGTTCTTAGCCCTGCGAAGGCGACCCAATGGTCAGCCGATGGATCTTGCTGGCTAGAAAGTGATACTCCCGATGAGGATGACAAGAACGTCAGTATCCACGGTGCGTACCAAGTCATGTGGTGCAATCCACTCTCTAGGCAATCTTGTAGATGGACCACAATTCCTTGTGTCTGCCTCTTCGTGTCACATGGCGGCATCGAGGGTCAGTGCCACTGCAGACTACAGAGGCTCCAGATGTTGCAAAGACCTGCTTTTCCGTCCTGTGAATGGTTATGTGGATACAATCTTCTCGATAGGAACTGGAGAGTTCTACTTGTTTGTGGGTCACGACAGGAAGCGTCGCAATTGCATGGGACCTTGGGTCTGGCCTCGCACCTTCCTTCTTACCCTTTCCCCCCGTTTCTCCTCTGTTTTGATTCTTTGAATACTGTTGTCCAGGTACCTGTCCCATACCACAATCTAACGCTCATAAGGTTTCCCGTTGCCTCATGATTTGTGGGAACAAACACTCCACTTGCATAATCGTCAAATGTAGTGATGCCCTTCCACTGGAGGAGGTGTATCCACAGCAGCACCATCGAGCACTCTAACATCAATAGCCAGAGTTCTTGTTTGTTTTCTTGTTTTGGGGGGCGTCTTCGTGGGCCATAAATGTTGAGTGAATCGGACTTCTTCCCTTGTCGAGCTTCCCTCTTTCGCCAAAAGAAGGAGGGTATGGGTGATTCTCATGCTGAAGAAGGTGCAGGTCCCCATCACGTGCTGTGTGACTATAGAGACGGGAACAGAGGGCCCCACGTCATCTTCAGCATAGACACTGTGTCCGACCCTGCTACTCTTCGTCTTTGGTGTTGCGATCTGAACAGGTAATTTGTTTTTTCTTAATTGTTCTATGATGGAGTTTGTAGCATCTGTCAACACTGACTTCTTGTATGTCTCATACTGCTCTTGGCCAAACAGGCTCTACTGTGCGGACTGTGGTTGAACACAGAATGGTCGATGACTTCATTCCGTGTGTCAGTGCCAGGAGTTCTGGAGGTGTCATCCTTTTGAATGGGTTTTCCATCTCACTGATGACCTGGATACGGTCCACAGTTTTGCTTCTGGATAGTCTTCTGGGTAGATAGACCCTCCTCGTGATGGTAATGGTCTCATTTGGGGGTGTCCCGGCATACTGCCTTTTCTCATACTGATTTTCAATCAAGATTTTTTCGAAGTGAAAATAGCCGTTATCAACAAAAATGGTCATAGAGGCTTCCCTGAGTCAATTGGATCGTTTGTCTCCCCCTCTCAAATCATAGCTAGACCCTGTAGAATGCCTGAACAAAATTCGTGCTTTATCCGGCATGTCCCCATCCTCTTGAAATCTGTCCTTAGCAGGCGGACGAATAGGAACTACCCTGCGTGTAGGGCCTCACGGCCTCTTATAGCTTTCCATATTTTTTCTTCATGTTCTTATGTTCTGTTATTCTCTCCCCATTCCTCTTTTTCTCTCTCTCTCACTCTCATCCTCTCTCTTATGTTCTTCTCTCATCCATCTCTCTCCATTTCCCTCTCCCATTCTCCTCTCTTTATTTTCTCTCTCATTTCTCACTCCATTCGCCCTCATTCTTTCTCTCATCCTTTCATTTTCTTCTGCCTCTCTTTTTCTGTCTGTTGACCCGAATTATACTCGATAAACGCGCTTGAGGCTGGCCTCAAGCAGCCAAGCCGCTCAAGCCGCCAGAGCCTCGCTCAAACGCGTCTTGAGGACGGATCGCTTTGATGACGGATTGACCAGGTAACGGGATGACTAGGGTAAGGTTGGACATGTCCAGGTTTACTAGTTACACTTTGGACTGGAGACTAAACTGTCTTGGGATCATTTGACTTCATTACCTATCGCATCAGTACCAATTGACCTGCACTCTTATGGGTTATGTCTCCTCCTCTTCCCACCTCTCTTCCCTCCTCTTCTCTCTCTTCCTCCTCCCGCAGCCCCGCTCCCAAGGGCCCCGGCGCGGCCCGCCCCGCCGTCCCTGCCAGCGTCTCTCTGCCTGGCATTTGTCGTCTCGTCGTCGTATTCCTCATCTCGAGGCTCTGATTCTTTGACATTTTTCTCTCCCCGCTATAAAAGGGGGGGGGGGGGGGAAGAAAAAAAACAAAGGCAAACAAATGAGTGAGAAAGATTCCCCCTTTCTCTCTCTTCTCTCTCTCTCTCTCTCTCTCTCTCTCTCTCCTCTCTCGCTACTAGAATCTCTCTCTCTCTCTCTCTCTCTCTCTCTCTCTCCTCGTCCTCTCTCTCTCTCTTCTCTCTCTCTCTCTCTCTCTACTCCTCTCTCTTTTTCTCTTATTTTGTGTTTCTCTCGCTCGTCTCTCCTCTCCTCTTTTTTTTAAAAAAAAATGCATCTTGTTTCGAGTGTGTGATGTAATCCACATCTTTCCGTCTCTTTCTTCCTCTGTTTTCGACGCGAGTCATGACTTTCAAATAGATCCAACATGCAGTTCAGGAAAGGTTGGCATTTTGTATATTTGTCAGCCACTTTCTTTCCCGCTCCTACCAGTCCATCCTTGCCATCTTGTCTTGTCATCGTCAGACATATGTCATCCTATCCTATTCCTCGCCCTCGTCCTCCTGTTGCTTCACTGGGTTTTGTCCTCCTCGGTCTCTTCCACCTCGTCCTCGTCCTCCCTCCACCTCTGTCTCGTCCTACTGATCCTCCTGCGCTGCGAGGCCCCTCCTCCTAAGGGTGGCAGGTTGTGCTCCATTGCGTGGTGGATAGCCCCCAGCTCCGCCTGCATGGTGAGCAGTGGTCGGCGTTCTCCAGGACGCACTTCCCCCCGGTAACCACCGCCACGGCCGTCGTGCCTCTTGTCAGGGTCTACCGAGCCGTCAGTGTAGTACACGGCCGCTTCCCAGGGATGTTTGCCTCTTCCACCGCCCTCAGCGCGCATGCTGCCTTAGCTGCTCCGCATGCACAGCGCCTTGCTGGCCGGCAAGGCGTAATGATGACCTCCCGCCGTCTTGGGGCTGCCACGGGGGCGGAGCTGCCGTAAGGTGGCGGCAGGGGTCGGGTCCTTCCTGCTGCAGCGCCCTGGAAGCATGGTCCTCGTAGCCTTTTTGGATGACCTGGAGCCCTTCCCCTTCTGGGTAACGGTACATGCGACGAGTACCGGCGCGCGTAGTCCCCCCACGTGCGACAGCCAGCACGTATAGGAACCGCAGCGCGGTATGCGTGGCTCCAGAGGATGTCCTTGTCACGGCCTCATGATGCTGCGCCTCTTGAGTCCCCTTCCGCAGGCGCCCGCGTACACTGATTAGGGTGGCAACTTACAAAGGCTCCTGAAGCCTCCAAGTGAGCGTGTCAAGCCTGCAAGGTCAAACAATTTGCCGGGTGGATTCAAGGCGACATGGATACCAAGACTGTCCCCTTGAAGTGTTAATGATAGAGTGTGTGACACAGAGTTATATGAGCATAGCGTGGTAATGATGGGTAGGTGATACATTAAGGAACAAGAATGGGGTATTGTAACATATAAAAACGACACAAGTGCTGCACGAATCGACACAGGAACAAATACACGACTAGATACAATAATAAATGATATCACCTAACTCAGTGATGTAAAAGGGAATTACATGTTCTATTATTGAACATTTTGTGACGCGAGAATGTTGTAACATGCAGACTAACACAACACCCACATGATATTGCACAAATATTTGCCCAAAAAACATACATAATTTCACTCAATATTACAACACAGTTCACTAACAAGCATGTTTTTTTCATATTATTTATAATATTTTTATTCTGATGGCACAAGTTATCTTTATCATATACATAAGAAAAGTCAGATGGAAACTGTTTTTTAATCGCGCGTGTGTCTCGCAACTTTAGTGTTTGTGTGTGTTTTTATCCTTTGTGTGTGTGTTATTGACATATTGATATCATTGTGTTTTCCCATATGGAGACATTATCGCTTGATCAAGCCATTACACGGAGCAAACGTGTACCCAAACACCCTCGCGGTCCATCACGCGACGGTAACGCGATCATAATAGAGCCGAATACAGCCGAATATGACACTTTTATCCACGGATTTAACGATTTACTGCGGTTTCTGGAGGGGGCGACCTGAACGCCTGTGGTCTGTGTTTGCGTTGTGATTATAGAACAAGCACACAGCACCACAACCGCATCAGGGCTGACACAGCACAGAGCGGAAGACCAAGGAACGCAGCGGCGACAGACACCGCCACGACACCAGCCTCAGGGTGTGCACAGCACAGAGCGGAAGACAGGGACGCAGCGGCGACCGAACACAGCAGACACAGCATCGGCGTGACACAGCACAGAGCGGGAAGACAGGACGCAGCGCGACAGGACAGCAGCACAACACAGCATCAGGGCGTGACACGCCAGCACACAGCGGGAAGGAAGGAAGCAGCGGCGTCTTTATTATCAGGATATCGAAGTTGCTCCTGGTACGTGATCTTATTGTTTTTTTGTGAATGTCCATCACGTCCTCGGATATAAATGAATAATGCACAGACGTTATGTTGTGTGTGTGTGTCGGGGTTGGGTTTGTTTGTTTGGTGTGTTCGTGGTAAAGCCTGCGGTAAGCTTGCCATGCACATTTTAAGGTTTCCATGTTCCTACAAACTCTTGGTTTCCCTCAGTAAATATATCGGCCAATGTTTTGCTGTGAATATTAACGATGTTTTTCTTTCATAATTCAAGTTTCGTGAAAGTATTGTTGTCTTAATCTTGATGTTGTCACTGGCTTGGAGAAGATGAAGACTGGGTAACCTCCCTTGATAGTTTCCACCTGTCCTCATTCGTACTACTACTCAAATCTGCGTCACTCGTCCCCTGACTTGCTGCTGCATCGAGATACATTAAAAATGAATGCAGCGGAGGAAGGGAACAGGATGACCTGCAGTCAGAAGTCATTTTAAAAGCGTTGAAGGTTGAGACATTTTAGTCCGTGTTTTGAAGCTAATGTGAGGAGAAGACTGAGTGAAATGCTCCACCAAAACACTTCAGTTTCCGGGCAATAAATATAAACTTTGGCAATATGAACGTGAGACTCACAGCAATCCGTGTTTTTCCCGAGGTGGAAAAACATCGTCGTGGAAGAATGAGAGTGTCATTAGGAGGAGGAGGAGGATCAGAGGAAGTGAGGAAGATAGGAAGAGGTGAAAAGCAGGAGGAAGGCCTGATTGCTGACCCTCGAGTGAAATGTGGAAGCAAGATCAATCGAAGAGCAAAAGCACAAATAAAACGTTGAAGTAAAGTTTGAGAACAGTACAGAATACTAAAAAAAAAGATGGAAGAGAACTGGATGAGCGGGAGTGTTTCAATGCGAGCCAATCCATGCGACACACCGCGTATTTACCCGCCCTCTTTTTTTTTTTCTTCCCCCCCTCTTCTTCAATCTCATCTACTTCTCTTTGTTTCATCCTCTCGGTCTCTCCCGACCTCGGGCTTTCATTCTCTCCCTCCGTCTCTCTCCTCTCTCTCTCTCTTCTCTCTCTTCTCTCTCTCATCTCTCTCTCTCTCTCTCTCTCTCTCTCTCTCTCTCTCTCTCCATCTCGTCCTCTCTCCTCTCCTCCTCAGCTCCCTCGCGCTCCCGTCGCCTCCTCCTCTCTTCTATCTCTCTCTCTCTCTCCTCTCTCTCTCTCTCTCTCTCTCTCACTCTCTCTCTCCTCTCTCTCTCATCTCTCTCTCTCTCTCTCTCTCTCACGGCACATACAAATTTTCCTGTCACAACATATTCAAAGTTGCAGTCGAAATTCATCACTTTTATTTTCTTGGGGGGGGAAGCGACGCTGATTATTGTTGGGAACTGCAAGTGAGCAGACTTTTCCAGGGTTGTAAGGGGAATGGTGAGTGAGGGAGAGAGGGTCATGCACATGTGGGGAGCGAGAGGGGAATAAAGTATGAGGGTGTGTAAGAGGTGAATGGGCTGCTTGGTGTGTATCATGAGGGGAGATAGTTATTGTACTGAAGGAAGGTGTTTGGTTTGTGCGATGAAGGATAGCAGAGAGAGAGAGAGAGAGAGAGAGAGAGAGAGAGAGAGAGAGAGAGAGAGAGAGAGAGAGAGAGAGAGAGAGAGAGAGAGAGAGCGGAGAAAGAGCAGAGACGAGAGAGAGAGAGAGAGAGAGAGAGAGGAAGCGAGAGAGAGAGAGAGAGAGAGAGAGAGAGAGAGAGATAGCGAGAGAGAGATTTCATAGTTAATAGACTAATACATGCAAAATAAAATTACACCAGAAATAATATTTATGTAAATAAATCTTCACCGAAATCCACGAGTTCTCTTTACTTATATTACTGTTACCTCAAAGACAACCCGTTTATTGATTTTTTGTCATCAGCAATAACAATCTTTATGTAATTTCCTCACGTTTCTTTGTTCTTTATTTCTTTTGTCTTGTTTTTTTCACGGGGGGAAAGTTGTATTTTTTATGCTATCCTCCTCTTCTTCGCTCTCTCTGTCCACTTCTCTATCATTCTTATCATCTTTTTTTTCTTCGCTGCATCCCTTCTTGCCTCCCTTGTTTTCTCCTCCCTATGTATATATGATTGGAGCGAGAACACTTTTTTTTTATAAATGGAGCTCGAATAGTTGGGAAATATGGCCAGTGTAACCCAAATAAAGTTTAAATCTCAAGTTCACGTGGTCCAATCTAATTATCGTCAGGTACCCCCCGTGCGATAAATAGTAAATATAGTAAAAAAAAAAAAAATCTTGAAACAATTGTTTTACATTTTCAAGGTACTTTTTATTAGATCGGAATACCGAAAATATGCTGCAGAATGACCATAACATGTCACAAAAAAGTAGAACCAATATATTAATATTTAGAGGTGGCCCCAAACACAATTAATTATAGCTATGTG
>JACEEZ010007543.1:15000-37861 GCA_016584305.1 Chionoecetes opilio
CTGCTTAGTCCGTCAGAGCCAACTTTCGCTATATGGGCATGGGTGGGCAGCTACCCTGAAACCCGATCCTTCCCACGGGTTGTATTTGTAAGAGATCAATCCAGCTTGGAGGAGGCCAGGGGCGCCCCACAAGTCTCGTGCTGGGCAAGTTTGATGTCTCTTGTCGAGAGTTGCTTGGTGATGGTAAGGCGCCTGCATGGTACCGCGCGTGGTGACCCCTGGGTGTGGCGTCGTATTGTGGGCGGGCGACGCGCACCTCCGGCGTATGTCCCCAATGATTGATTGATTGAGGTTGTAGTTGTTCATATTTTCACAACAGATTAGTAGTAACCTTGTATCCTTGTTTTAATACTTCATCTAATGTTTAACATTATTACTAGGTATGCCTCCACTTTGTTATAGTATAAATAGGGCGGGTTATCGCCCGGATTTCAAACGCTTTGTGACCCAGCGAGGTCGCGTAATAAGGTAGAGGGGCGACCCAGTTCGGTCACTTCCCCCCTTAAACTGTGTCCTGTTACACTACCTCCTCTCTGCCCCCAAGCGGTGACGAGGAGCATTGCTGGCCTCATGGTCAGGGTAGTTTAATTGTGGTGGTGTGTGTGGCGAGGGAGACGAGTATGGTATATAAGGTAAGTCAAGTATGTTCTCTCTCTCTTTAGCTAACTGTAGGAAGGTTTTTTTTTTGCTCCGTGGCATCGGAGTTTTGTTGAAGGGTGCTGTCGCTATGATAGTTTTGGTGTTGGTGTATGACAGGTAGAATGGTGTCCTTTCTAGGCGTGTGATTTCGGCCGATTTTGCTTTAGTGAATGTATTCCTTGCACTATGTAGTGTTTTGTGTCTGGCTTGCAGCCAGATTTTCCCTTTCATTTTGTTTTGTGAAAGATACGTTCCTTTTGTGTGTCAGTGAGATATTATTTTACCGTTCATTTATGTTCAGTTAGTTTTTCTAATATTTTTGTTACATTTTTTTTGAGTTTGCTTTGATTTAAACTCGCTCTACTGCAAGTTTCTTGAGCGAGTACATCCTTAATTAGTCCGGCAGCCACCAGGCTCAACCTTGTTTTAGGGTCTTAAGTTTTTTTTTCCAGTGGATTTTGTTTGCCCATATATCCAGTTTGAAAAATATCTTGGTTGGCTAGCTGTAAACCCTTTGGGGCAATTAGAGATAATTACCATAAAACAAAATGGCCGCCTATGAATATCAAAATACATAATATACCATAATTCCCTTAAAAATTTTGACATAACCGGTCAACCAATACATGGATTCCAGGGTATTTTGACCCATAAAATTAATCTATCGTATTTTCATATCCAAATGACCACCATTTTAAAAATATGCTCCTTTTTTTTTTGTAAATTTTTTTATACTTATACTAGTTATAAGAATATTACTTGTTGAACATGAAAGTAATACCGATTGCCAGTTTTTTGTGTCAGATCGTTTTGAGTCCTCAATTTCTTATGGGCATAAATGCATAATTCTTGAGGTAATTAGTAATCATTCTCATCACCCCTCATAAACTGCTGTTCGTGTTTGATCATTGCAACATTCAATGGAGGATTGACAAGCACAAAACATTGTGCATGGTAGCCTCGACTTGTTACATGCGCATCTTGATGACTTACATGGCTGTTTACTTGAACATGTGCATCTTATCAACATTAGTATATGATTCGGTGCTAGCTGAACATTGGTAGGGACTGTTGTAGGCAGCAGTAACTTTGTTCTGCTTTCTTTGATCCATCCATAGCTTGTGGGTTCCAAATCTGGTGGATCTAGTTGCAGGGCATTCTTCCATATGCATGTTTGCAGATGAGCCCGCTTGACATTCTCAATGAAGGCCTCTGTAGTAGGTGGAAGAGAACATAACTTGGGCGTAACTGTTGCTCCCGACTTCCCCGTTCTTGAAGTCCACACACTTACTCTGGCCTCAGACATAGAATTGGTCTTTGATTGTCCATAACAGGAAGCTATGAATTTTGTTGCCTGTTCCAACACCTCAGGCCAGTTAGCCTCAGCATTACCTATCATATCCAGATTCAGACCTGTTTTCAGTACTTTCAACATCTTTCCTTATCCTATACCAAAACATGCTGCCACTGTATCACATCCAGTAAGAGCATGACCTGTCAATATTGCTGGAATTATGTTCTGATGTTTCTTTACAGTTTCTGGATATCAACAACATTTCTCTCTTTTACAGGTGATTCCATAAACATTGGTGTTTGTATGCCTTGTTCCAGGTAATGTTAAAGAAGAAGTGCATAAACATCTGTATCATCTGCAAGAACAGTGACAGGTTGCTGCTGAGCTACAGCAACAGCTATAGCCTGCTGCATAATGATGTTATCAGCTTCTTCATGAGTGGTTGCCATGTCAGCTCTTTCTACAATTGTCCCACTGCAACATATAGTCCATGAGCCAGGCCAGATATCGGTACCACCTGGGGTGACTAAACACGAATGGTACTAAAATGTTTATAGAGTGACTGTAAATACATTAAGATATGATAGCCTTCCCGCACTGGTAGCTTAGTCTGATTTTTTGATGCAATGGGGGTGCTACCCATAAAAAAAGATTTTCAGCGTGACTCTCGGGGTTTTCCTCATTTTCTTTAAAATCAATCACACGATCGTTGCGAAACTTTGGACACCTATGTAGAATTTGATTCTCTACCAGAGTTGTTCCTAGGTATTTTTCAAATTTCCTCATATTTTGGGATTTACCCTAAAAAAAAATTATTTTGGGTATTTTCCCATAAATCTGGAATAAATCCCTAAATATGGGAGAAATTGAAAAATATATTTTAACAGCTCTTGTAGCTAATTTGATTCTCTACAAGTTATTCCGATGTATATTTCAAGTTTCCCCATATTTAGGGGTTTATTTCATATTTGGTGATTTTTTGTGATATTTTGGGGATAATTTATTATTGGAAGGAGCAAACATATGTAGAATGGTTTCCATGTAAATGTGTTTGTTTGTTTGTTCATGTAATGTTTAATGGTGATATTTTTTTTTGCAGGTGTGTGCTGACTGTCTGACGGCATGATGCAACCATCAGCGAGGAAGAGAGCACGGATCGACTGTATCATCCACTGCTCTGATGATGACAGCGATGCTCTGGTGTCACCACAGGATTTGGACTCCTGGAACACATTGCTCAGGGCTGCAGAGATCAGGCAGCATGATCCAGTCCTGGAAGCAGCCAAGGGCCTTGAAGAAGGAGGAATACCACACATACATTATCACCGTAATGTCGTAGTCTCTTTACAATGAAGAAGTCACTGGATTCTATCCTTGCCAAGGGTGTCAAGATAGAATCAGCAAGCGTCGACCCCAGGAGGAGGGCATCAAGGGATGCCCCTAGTACTAGCAGGGTGTATGCCAAAGTATGTCTCTTCTGCGAGAAGTCAAGCAAGTACATGAAAGCAGCAAAGACAAGGGAGCCACTCATCCAGTGTGTTGAGCTACGAGCAGATGAGAAGATCCGCAAGCAGCAACAAGGAAACTCAACCAGAGAATCCTTGGTTTTCTTAGCAGAGACCTTGTTGCTGCAGAGGGTCACTACCACAAGTCGTGCTACAAACTCTTCACAAAAGATGATTCCCCAGCGGCCGCCAGGTCTGGTGCAGGTGAAAATCAGGAAAGCGAGGGAGCACGCTACGAAGAGGCTGAGATAGAAGCCCTCGAGGAACTCTTCTTGTATATAAGGACTGAATTATTCCCCAACCCAGAGGTACTGCCTATGATAAACCTCACATCTAGGCTTGAGAGATCCATGATGTCCCGTGGTATTATCCAACTGAAACCAGCGACAAAGAAACATGTTCGCCCGAAAGATTGAAACCGAGTTTGGGGAATCACTACGCTTTGTCCCAGATGAGAAAGGAAAGCTTCTAATCTATCCACGCAGCCTCTCAATGGACGACCTTGCCCGACAAGCACACAAAATGACAAAAGATCTGCAAGAGCAAGAGCAGCTAACTCTGAAGATATCTTAACCAAAGCAGGAATGCAGCTGAGAATGAGATCATAAGCAAGATGTGAGTCAGCCATGGCCCCCCCCCCCCTGATACAGATCAGAATGTTATTCCTGCAGCAGTCACTAAATTCCTGCACACCCTGCTGACAGGAGAGTGTGAGTGTCAACTCCCTCTGAAAGAGCTCAACGTCTTGCCACATCCTTCGGCAGTGACTTGGTCTTTGCTGTTACCCAGTGGCAAGACAAAGCCACCCAAGCACGTACTGCTGTCCAATGCTGTAAAGTGTTTGACAGAAACACAGAACTGATCCGAACTCTGAATCGTCTTGGCCACTGTGTGTCCTACTCAATGTTTGAGGAGATCGATACAGCCCTTTGTATCCAGAAGCTGGAATGTTCAAAGGATGACATTCCACTGCCAGCAAACATCTACCCTGGTGTGTTCACAAACCCTGGCCTGGGATAACATCGACCGACTTGAAGAGACACTAAGTGGAGCAGGTACTTCTCACAGAGTCAATGGCATTGCTGTCCAGTTCCAGGTTGCAGGCTCTGTGCCAGAGAAGGTCCTGCCAGAGATTACCAAGTCCAAGATAAGAAGCATCACTCTGACCGCATCAATTCCGCCAATATACAATGTTGGGCGGCGGGCAGGGCCACCCAAGATTGAGACTGCGTATGTCGACACTACCAAAGAGTCCAGGATTCAAAGACCAAGAACCATATCTGGCTTCTTACTCGAATGTCAGACCATGAGAACCAGTCCATCAGCAGTTGGACTGGGTTCAACATCAAAATCCGCAGAGACATTGCAGTGGTCCAGGACACTGTAAGCTACCTGCCCCACTATCAATGCTCCCGCAACAGAAATGTCCACCGTTAATGAAGTCTTGGAGCAAACGCATGGCCATCATGCAGTCCTTACAGCTTAACAAGATTGTGTGCGTGTTTGATCAAGCACTCTATGCCAAAGCTGCCGAGGTTCTCTGGAAACAAGAGAAGTTCAAGAACATTATCATCAGGATGGGCGTCTTCACACACAATCTGCAATCTCCTCTCCACCATAGGGAAGAGGTTTCAGGATGCAGGTCTTAGAGATCTGTGTGTGGAATCAGGTGTCATCGCAGAAGGATCAGTGTCAGGGGTGATGGACGGCCGGAGGTACAACAGAGCAGTGAGACTGCACAAGCTCGTGTATGAAGCACTGATGAGGCTTGCATGGAAGGCTTCCTTCCATGGCTAGAAGAAAACCATTCAAGGGACATACACCATCTGGATGGAACACTGAAGAACATCAACAGCTTCCACAGCAATGTGTCTCAGGGAACCTTTCAAGAGCTGATGGAGAGTGAATCATGCAACATATCCTGAAGCTCTTCCAAGTTTATCTTGAGACCCTAAGAGATGAACACAACCTCTCAGCATTCTGGATGTCATACCTGGACATGGTTGAGATCATGCTGGAACCTGGTTCGAGCCTCCAGAGAAGGCAACTGGATGCTTCACCTAGGAGCAATCCGACAGATGATACCGTGGTGTTTTGCCTATGACAAGGTGAACTATGCCCGATTCCTGACCTACTACTATGCCATGATGTCTCGACTGCCCATTGAACACCCAGAGGTCCATGAACACTTCATGCAAGGTGGCTTTTCGGTCCAGATCGGTAGCAAGAATCCTTTGGAACGGATTCCTGTGGACCAGACCATCGAAGAGACGATCAACAAAGACACCCAGACACCAGGGGGCAAAAGGCTTCAGCCTGAAAGGTGGAGCTGTCGCCAGGTACTACCTGACATCGGAGTATCGCAGCAGATACTTGAGGCAGCTCAGGGCCATGGTAGTAGGCCAAAAGTATACTGACTTCAGCCACCCAGACCTACAGATGCCAGGATTAGAAGAGATGAGGCCGATGTCCAATCTTTAGTTCAACTGATGGAGACCAGCTGGTTGAACCCCTTCACGCAGAGCAAGGAGATCTTGTCAGTTTGTCAACTGCGACTACAGCACCACCAGAAGTTGCCAAAGACCTTCTAGGGGCCTACAGAATAGGAGAGGATGCATATCAAGCCTTCAAAGAAGAGCGCCTGGAGACCGATACGCCAACTATACAGTTTCATGACACGATGACGAAGACGAAACTGAGAACGTTCACTAACATCAGAATGAAGCCACGCTCACAAGGCCATGCCAAGGAGGCTATCTTGAAGGCTGACAGGAACCTATTTGGCCAGATGATCCTTGTTGCTGAGAACAGAAAGCTCAAAATGAGTGATGTCTTGGCTCATCCCCTGGGGCCTTTGCCATGGGCACTTGCCAGCGGTGATGGGTCTCTCCGCAAGACCAACAAGGCTGCCCTAGCAAGGGAGTTGGAGGGGAATGTTTCTCCTGCAGAGGTGATCCCCGAGCCCTCTGCTACCATAATTGATGGGATGAGCCTGGTCCAGAAACTGAAGGGAAACGACAACACTTTTTCACAGCTTGCAGGCACAGCACTGAGTCACGTTGTCCATGAGGGTGCTAAGAGCAGGCGCATTGATGTTGTGTTTGACGTCTACAAGGAGACATCCATCAAAGATGCAGAACGAGCCAACAGAAGTGCAGGCACAGAGATCCATTTCAAGAACATTCAACCTGGGCACAACATCCAGCAGTGGAGAAAGTTACTCGGTAGTTCCTCCAACAAGGCAAGTCCTCATCAAGTTTCCTGGTAGAAGAATGGAAAAAACCACAGCACAGGGAGAAGCTCGAGGCAAGGAGCTGTATGTCACATGTGAGCAGCTCTGCTTCAAGATCACCAAAGAGCAGTGGGAAGAGGCTCCTGAGCTTAAGTCAAGTCAAGAAGAAGCAGACACACGCCTCCTTCTCCATGCACTTCATGCAGCAGAATCTGGGTACAAGTCTGTCATCATCACTGCAGAGGATACAGACGTCATGGTCCTGTGTCTGGGCATGTGCCACAAGATCCCATCCCACCTGTTCCAGAAGTGCGGGACGAAGAACCGACAAGATTCCTGGATATCACCACACTGAGCCGTACACTGGGAGGCAGCGTGTGTGATTCATTGATTGGTATGCATGCCTTTACAGGCTGTGATACCGTCAGTGCATTCGCTGGCCGGGGGAAGATGACGACACTCAGCAGGTGAAGATGGACAAGACATACCAGGATGCTTTCCACGAACTTTGGCGCTCATGGGAAGTGTCTCCTGACTCTTTGAGAAGCTACAGAAATCAACCTGCCACATGTACCTGCCATCTACCCACACAACTGAGGTGAACAAGCTTCGGTATGAGCTGTTCTGTGCGAGACGTGGAGAGGTGGAGTCAAGTCAACTCCCTCCTTGTGAGGACTGCCTCTTCATGCATGCACTACGTGCAAACTACCAGGCTGCGATCTGGAGGAGAAGTCTGCAGAGCCAGCCATTTGTTGCGAACCCAACAGACTGCTGCTGGATGACAGATGAGACGGCAAGCTTGCTGTCAACTGGATGCGAGGCTCACCAGCACCAGATGCTGTTATGCAGCTACTGTCCTGCAAGTGTGTGCGGTCATGCGAACTCCCTAAGTGCACTTGCCTCAGCAATGGCCTGAAGTGTACGGACATGTGCAGGTTACAGACATGCCAGAACAAGGCTATTGAAGAAGAGCCGGTAGCACAACAGTCAGATTCCGAGTCTGACGTAGATGATATTGAGGAGGATTAATTGGCCATAATAGTAAGTACAAGCCCATGGCATGCTTAGTGTGTATTTACAGGACTTGTATTAAATGTGACAATTACTATATTAATTTTAGTGACATTTAGGCATTCCTGTCCCCAAATTTGACATTTTAAAATTTTTCTGAATTTTCGGTAGGGTGTGTCTATTCAAGAAGTGATAACGACCATTAAGCTACCAGTGTGCAAGGGCTATCATATCAAAACATAAACTAGAGACATGTAGCAAGCTAAAAACACCTAAGAGAATTAGTCACCCCGGGTGGTACCGATATCCCAAAATTCGGGTCTTGGCTCATGGACTAATACTCCTACATATATTTTGTCCTGACCTGTTATCATAAGTTTGTGCTTTGTTGTATTCTTCTGAATGAAATATGTGTCATTCAGAATGTTGTCGCAAATAATATTGATCAATTGCTTCTTGTTTTCTGTCATTGTAAGGGCAAGCTTCTGAGAAGGCAGAGGCGCTGTGGGACTTAACTTAAATACGCGGCAGCCTTCATTCCCTCTACAAGTCCTTGTAGAACATTTTGTACTGAAATCCTCATATCTGTCAAAGATCAAAAACATATCTTCAATTTTCAACCTCTGTTCTATGTGACTTTTGAATTTACCTACATAATCAAGTACCACAGGCTGTTTAGTTGGACTTGATGCTGGCCAATGAGGAATCTACAGGAGGGCACAACCATCAATGACTGTGCATACTGACTTCTGAGTCAACTGTCTGTTTAATACACCTATCCTTGTCTGGGTTTTCAAGACAGACTTTGATTTAGAGACTCGTATTTCTCCTGATTTAGTAAAGAGAGATGTGGGGGACTGGTGAGAGCTCATATGACAGAACCTCTTTAATATCTATATCTCTGGAACTAGCTTGTAGTCCCATCACTCTGGCATAAATCAGGTTTGTATCATAAACCTTATGTTCCCCCATCTTGATTGACTTCTTTGTGACATTCATAGTTTCAACTTCCTTCTTAATTGTATCATAGAAGCCATCAGGTAATTTTCTTTCAAACTCATTCATTTGTCTGGTGCCAATATCTATTACTTTATCAACATTTACTGATGGTGGAGCAATTTGTCCAGTAACCACATTGATAACTGTACCTGCGGGGTGCTGTTATGGGGCTAAAGGGTGTATACTCATATCAAGTTTTCTTCGAAGCCCTATCCTGTCAGCGTTATCTGCATCAATTCTAGCTTTCGCCTCTTCTTTGTGGGTTGTCTTTGAGCTCTGTAACCTGTCAGAATCTCTCATGCTGGAGACATCCTGTACTATCTGGCCACAAGAATGCAGACTAAGAGCCCAGATTTTCAGTGTTTCAGGTTTTGTTGTGATGCCTATTATGCCAGTCTTCCCATGGCCATATCGCATAAAAGTTGTCTCTATATACATATCACTCCAGATTCCATTCCACAGTCCCATCTTGTGTCTCATCACATGGGATCCTTTCATGAAGTGTTCCAAGACATTTTGTGGCAGGGCCTCCTTCTGCACCTTCAGATAATTTCATGAGTAAATGTACAAAATAATAAAATCTACTAGTAAATTAACAAAGTGTTCGAATCATACATACGTCAAAATTACGATTTGTACACTTCAATTTCTTATTTGTTGGGCAGCCATTTTGAAAACGGTGGCCATTTTGAATTTGAAAATACCAGAAATAGATTTTCTGGATCAAAATACCCTGAAATTCATGTATTGGTTGACCCTCTGTGTGAATTTTCAAGGGATGTATGGTATTTTATGTATTTTGATATAATTTTGGCGGCCATTTTGCTATATGCTAATTATCTCAAATTGCTCAAGGCTGACAGCGAGCCAAAATATATATTTTTCAAACCGGATATGTTGGCAAACAAAATCCACTGAAAAAAAAACTTAAGACCCCAAAACAAGGTTATAAGAAAAATGTACTTTTGGCTGCCGGACTAATTCTTTGCTGCCTTTTTCTGGTCAATATCAGAGTGTAAATAAGTTAAATGTAATAAAGTGTTAAATATGTAGTTCATGTATCTACCGTGTTTCTATTTTTCTTATTTATTTTGTGCTCAGTTTTTTTCTTTGCGTCTATTTATTTTTATTACTTAAATTAATTATCTATTGGTTTATTTTATTTTATTTTATTTTATTTTTCTTCTGAAAATCGACTCCCTTCGAAACTGGTTTTCTCATAGTTGCAATTATTTTCAAAATTTTGCATTATCTTAGTCATTACCCAAAGGGGAGATCGTGACAACCCCTGCCACATCAAATGACTCAGTCCCCATCTCCCTTGTCGACCCTTGCCACATCAACTGACTCACGCACCCACCCTTATTGACCCCTTCCACGACCACTGCTCCACGCGCCCCCCCTCGCTTTTTGACCTCTCTGGGCAATTATTGAGAGCCAAGGCAAGGATACAGTATTTTGACATATCCTTTTGTTTATTCTCTTCCTCGTTGCCCTTGTTTTCATTTTATATTTTCTTTATTATCATACACGTCAATCTTCCTCCTCCTCCTCCTCCTCCTCCTCCTCCTCCTCCTCCTCCTCCTCCTCCTCCTCCTCCTCCTCCTCCTCCTCCTCCTCCTCCCTCCTCCTCCTCCTCCTCCTCCTCCCTCCTCCTCCTCTTCCTCTCCCCTGGCTGGCTGGCTGGGTTAGATAATTGCTTCTCGGTGTTTCAGGGTTCGAGCGTTTATGTCAACCTGTCAAGCCACTGCAGAAAAAAAGTTGAAATATTGAATAGATACACATGATACATCCGGATTGTGTGTGTGTATGAGAGAGAGAGAGAGAGAGAGAGAGAGAGAGAGAGAGAGAGAGAGAGAGAGAGAGAGAGAGAAGAGAGAGAGAGAGAGAGAGAGAGAGAGAGAGAGAGAGAGAGAGAGAGAGAGAGAGAGAGAGAGAGAGAGAGGAGAGAGAGAGAGATTTTGGTGAATATCTAATCTTTCAAGAATATATGTACAGCAAATGATGACAATATACACACACACACACACACACACGCACACACACACACACACACACACACACACACACACACACACACACACACACACACACCACACACACACACACACACACACACACACACACACACACACACACACACACACACACACACACACACACACACACTGATAAAGAAGAGATAGTGAAAAAAATATACCTTCATCGAATTACTTAGAACAGATGTCATATGATATGAAAAAGACACATCATTTGTGAAAATCTGGAGTTGGCAACGAGAGCACGTCACAAAGATATTAAAACGGCAAATATTTCTGCTCCTGGACGAGCTTCATTTTTCCTCAACATCATCATTCGCGCACACGTGTTTACGGTGCTCTGTGTGTATTTGATGTTTTTTTTTCCTTCCTCTGCCGCGACAGGAACGCTTCTTGCCTTTAATTATAACTTTTGGCGCGCTGTGACGCATAATTCCTGGCCGGATTTTTGCATTCAAGCCTCGATGAAGTTACATGATTATCCACATTTTTGTCACATGTTTAATGATATTTTGACTGTTTTTTTCTTCATATCCTTCCCTCATCTACAATATTATTCCCCTCTTACGTCCCTTTTTTGTTCCTTTTCCCCTCTTTTCTGTTTCTTCATTTCATTTATCTTTTGTTGGCTCCTCCGCTCCTCCTTCCTGTGCTTGTGACGTGGAAGGGAACAGAGAGAGACTGTTGGAAAAAAGCGTCTGGAGAGGACTGAATGAGATTTTTATTAGGAATAATTCATATCACGGTGATGGGAAAATACAAGCGTGCGACAACACACACACACACACACTCTCTCTCTCTCTCTCTCTCTCTCTCTCTCTCTCTCTCTCTCTCTCTCTCTCTCTCTCTCTCTCTCTCTCTCTCTCTCTCTCTCTCTCTCTCTCTCTCTCTCTCTCTCTCTCCATTTTCTCTCCATTTTTCATTCCTGCACAAAATGTCTGTTAAACAAGTTTTCATTATAACACCAGACTTTTGTTCTTGTCGTCTTCAGATATAGATAAATTATGTTTGTATTTTTTCATATAAGAAGAATCTTGTCTTTTTCCTGGTTTGCTCTCGATGCTGTAATTAAATCCGAGAGGGAGAAGAAGTCGATTTTTTTCTCAACTGATATGATAATTTTTTTTTTTAATTGGTATTTTTACTAACGGAAAACTTTTTCTTCTGATCATCTCGCTTGTTCTATTGCTTTAATATTTTTTTGAGGTCTTTTGATGAATTTACTCTCGTCTAACCTTTTCCCATCGTTTGTTACGAGCGAGTCCTCACTGGATACGGGATTTTTCTCACAATCAAGCGGCCGACCCGACCCGACCGACCAAGCGCCGACCCGACCCGACCGACCGTCACGTTTTTCAGGAGCTTATATTTTTGGAATCCCGCTTCCGATTGACAAGCGGTCTTCGCCATCTGATAGCCCCATTCAATCCCTTTTGTGCTTGACATGTTTTGTCTCACGTGAAGGGTCAGCATGGCGCGTGGCGCGTGCCGCGTGACGGGTGTCAGACAACGTTATCCTGCTATAGCTGAGAAACGGCTGTACCGACTAAGTTGTAATTTGGTGTGTGGTTTGAGACCAACACCTCCTGTCACCATCAAACCCCGGTGACGCCGCACGTGCCACGTGCGGCGGATTTTTTACTGGCTCGCTGGTCCTTCGCCATTAAGGCGTCTTACGGAAATTTGTGATCATATCTTGTTAGGGGTTTTTCTATTTTCTTGTTTTTTAAATACATTATTTAGTTTTTTTCGTATTTTCTTTTTTTATTTTCCTGTATTTGTATAATCTCTTTTCTGGGTAAGTCTTTTATTTTCCTCCACAATTTTTTTCTATCGGTGTTTTTTTTTTTTCTTCCTCTTTTCCCCAAAAACTCTTTTGATGTGTATTCCCCCCCCCCCCCCCTGCTTCTGTTCCAGTTTTCTACCCGCTCATGCTTTTTATTGCCCTTCCCCTTTTTTCCTCCATTTTTCATCCTCCCATTTTAAAACCCATTTTTTTTTCCTCCAAAAAATACCATCATATACCGACTTCTCGATTATTCCCCTTTTTTTCCCCTCCTTTTCTCCTCCTCCCCTCCCCCCCTCGAAATCACACTCTCCCTTCCCCTTATTTCTCTCCCCCCTCCCCCCTTTCCCCCTTTCCCTTTTCGTCAATCACGAGGTAAACCACACACTGTATAAGCCCAGTCACCTTCAATAAAAAGAGGCAGAACGCAAAAAAATGGGAAATACTTCTCCAAGACTACTTCTGTATACTGGATTTAGACCTGTTCAAAAAAAAAAAAATCCTTTTTTTTTATACCCTCCTCACGTTTCCAAAATGCTTTTTGACCGGGAAAAAGTCGAAAATTAAAACCATTAAAAGCCAAAATGTCGGAACGTTTGCTCATGAGCAAAAGTTCATTCTATACACGTTTTCTGAAACGCCTTTGGGAGCATTTTGATGTTTGTTTTCGCCTATTTTTTCACCAAAAAATGGCATAACATTTAAAAAGAAGTAATTAGATGCTGACGAAAACATCAAAATGCATAAAAACATTTAGGGAAAATTTTTCTGTGATTTTAAAGACAAATTTTAAAAAAATTAAAAAAAATATAATTTATTTCACTCAGTCAAAAATTCCAGGGTTTTAGCATACATCAAATGGTCTTTTTTTTTGTTCAGTCTGTTAAACCTGCACAAACCCAGAATACTTCACAAATAATTTCCCTAGGCATAACAGACTCCGAGACCAAATTTTGACATCTCGAACCTCCACCTGCAGCCCCGAGAAAAGCGTCCCCGACCTGCTATAGATCTCTCAGAAACCTTCGTGATCGCTACCCTCATCCAGCATCAGTGGCTCCCATTACCCCCACCAACAGACAGGCCTTCCCGTACTTCCTCCATCTCCAGAGTTTGCCAAAATAAGGGTCCTAAGCATCAAGACCTCGCCAATGAAACTGGAGGCTATCACCCTTCTGGCAGATGGCTAGGATCAAGCTAGGCCAAAGTACAAGCGCGCAGCATTTCATGACATTCACAAAGCACAGGATCTGCAAGGAAAAAAGGGTAGAACGGTGACCCTGGAGGGAAAAGGATTGCCTTTTGTCCTGGAATTAGATCCGTTCGACTAGGAGCTCAATGCCTCCAGAAATAGAGAAAAACCCGACTGTTATCAAGGGAGAAAAGAAAAGGGGCATCGGGTTCTCCCAGGTCAAAAACAGAGAGAAAGGCCCACAGTCTGGTCATGAAAGATTTTGAGTCAGGGGTCCACGAAAGCAGAGAGGGCTGCAAGACTGCGCAGAGAGGGGAACAAATATGAATTTGTCACAAAATTTCTACAATTTGTCCTGCCACACAGCGAAGGACTGCTCTGTGTTCTACCTGGGCTGCCCCCCGACAGTGAGGGAATGCAGGGACATGGATTCCCAAAAACCTCGTCCTGGTGTTCACATCCCCAAAACACGTACCCTCACATTTCCCGGGGGTCATGGAGTGTGTTGACTTCTGCAGTACCGCTTCGTCTGGGATTGTCTGCAATAAAGGACACCCCTTAGCCCCTCTGCTACATTGAAGGCTTTGGAGCTGACCTGGAAAATTTTTCATCTCAACCTCAACACGAGACGGAACGGATGCGAAAAGGTACCACATCAGCCGGGAGAAACAGGGCAGCATTTAGCGAGGCCCCTCCCATATGCTGCTCCCATGGGGGGCAAGAGCGAGAGATGTCGGGGGGGTGATCCTGGGACCACGTCAGAGACTCTGGCTTGCTTGCTCAGGCCACCGCATTCCCGAAGGCAACTACTGGGGTACCGTAAAAACAGCTCAACAGGAACGGCTCAGGGAGAGGCACCTGGATTTGCTGAGCTGGGGGCTTACTGGAGTGATCACTGCCCTTGTGTTTGACCAAACGGCCCCCAACAGTGGGGTACACGGGGGCTCCAAGCTTTTGGGGCAACAGCTTGAAGGGAAGGGGTTTTTTTCCCGGCCCGCAGACACCACTTCTAGAAGCGCTTTGGGTTTGGGGCTGTATGGGGGAAATCTTTTTGGGAAGTAAAAGCCCAAAAACCTTGGTTAAGCACTTAAGGCGTTTTTACAGATCTTACACAGACAACCCTACAACCTGTCCATCAGACAAAAATGGTTGAATAAAAAAAAGAAAGAGTGAAAAAAAATCTACAGAAAACCTGAGGGCGGAGAACCCCTAGGCTGACTACCGTGGTGGCTGATTACACTGATCGTCCTTGGAGACACGCCTCCCCGCGGAAAAAAACCACTGGAGTCGTCCTGGCCAATTTATCGGGCCCGGTGGTGGCCAGAAACCTGTATTCTTGAAATGTTCATTTTGCTGGCAGCTGGGGTACGATGAAAATGTTGTGAAACTGGAACGCCTCAACCTCTTCCTAGGACTGTTCATACACCCATGGGGGAGCATCTACCTTGCTGCAGATCTCCTGCAAATGATCTGCAGTTCATGAAGACATGATGAAGTTCAAGAGAACAGATCCAAGATTTCTCAGGCAGTGCTACAAAACTTGAAAACCAAAAGTGGGGCCTGACACAGGGGGTTGTCCGTTCGTCTCTTCGGGAGCAGACTCGTGCAAAGAAAGCAGGACATTTCTGCCAACTGCCCCACTGAGAACCAGATGCTTCATACGGGAAACCCATTTCCCTCAGGTTCGCCAAAAACATCTGGTGATCTAGTTGGTCCAGAGAGTCTCTCTGCTTGACCCCTTTGGCATTTAGTATACTGGGTTCTGCAACCTGTGGCGACATGGCCAAAGTGATGACTACAGAAGGCCCTGGAAAAAAAGTCACAAAGTAAAAGTATGCATGACATTGCTGAGCGGGGAGTCAAAATGATGATTGTTTCGCAAAAACATTACCAAAAGATTCTCAGCAAAACGTACCTTTTTCAACTGTGGAAAACAACCGTGAGCGATTTTTATGTTCAAGAAGCAAAATCTGAAAAAATGACTGTGAATGTCCTTCTACATAGACTAGAGTTTTTTGCCACTTGAAAAAGTTTTTTTAAATCTTTGTCCCATTTTTTTTATGCAAGATTTAATATTTATAAATTTAATGAATTTTTGAAAAATTTTTCTTTTTTTTTTTGGATATGATGTGTCTTTTTTTTTTGATGTTTAAATTGGATTGTTTTTTCAGAAAAAATATTAAAAAAGCTTTAATTTGATACCCAAATTTTTTTTTTCTATCCCAATTTTAACAAAGTCTCGGTAAAAAAAGTCTGGCGGAAGGCAAATTGGGGCTTACCTGTCGCGGGCTTAAAATCTTGAGGGCCAAAGAGGCAAAAGTTCCTGACATTTACTCAAAATGGTTGTGATTTTCGGCTTTTTCCAGGTCAAAAGCATGGGAAAACCTTTCAATAGAGTACAAACGATAAAATGGAAAAAAATTTTTTTTCTGAACAAGTCCCGTGGGCTTTTACTGCGTTCCGCGCACCCCCCTGACTGTAGAAGCTGATCGGTAGGGGAAGAAAGTGTTCCATAATACAGTAAAACTATGATTTATCAATTAAAAGATATACTGTTACTTCGTAAATTTTGTTCTATTTTAAAAATCAAATAGAAAACATAAAAAACACTAAAAATGCCTTATGAGCTGAAAAAACATGCATCTTAATATTCACTTAAAATTCACTCTTCGCCATTTAAAATTTTTTCGAGATAACTTTAACATGGACATTCAAAAGAAGCGCCATTTTTCCCTTTCTTTCCTCGATATATTTTTGTTTTCTGTAAATGATTAGCACCATGCTAAATTAGCGTGTACGCTATCGATCTATGGGGAGAGAAAGTGATAGAAGAGTAGGGAAGGAGGGGGAGGGGGTATTTGCGTAAGGGATTTTCTGGTGTTGGGGGTTTGTTTTTTTTACCACAATTTGTTTTTTTTGTTCGAGCAGAGTGCAACACAAACCGTGTGCGAGGGGGATGCCGGGTGGGTCAGAGGCCTGGGGGTGTGGCGGGGTTTGGGGGTGAGGGGGGGAACTTGTGGTGGGAGGGGGAGGAGGGCAGAAGGTGAGTGGGGGAGAGCTACAAATGTTTGAGGCGTGATGAGACGGCTGTGTAATCGGGTCAGCCCCGGGGGGGACGGTGTGGGGGTTGGTGTTGTTGAGGTCGATCTTTTGTAAGGATTTGTAAGGTCTTAGATGGGGTTTTTTTTTTTTTTTTTTTTTTTTGGCTGTGAGAGGTTTGTGATTTTGAAGATGTGTTTTGTGATATAGGGGAGCTAAATAAAAATATTTGAAAATGAGGAGATTGGGGGGGAAGTTTTTGGGGAAAGAAAAAAGGTTAGTGTGTATGGGGTGGTGATGGTGGTTGTTGTGGTATGATGGTGGTTCTGATACGGGGGTATTATTAAAAAAAAGGGTTGTGATTTGTTTTTGGGCTGCGGTTTGCTGTGGAGGAAGGAAGATGGAAAAAGTGTTGGGGGAAAAGATGGAAATTAAAATTGATGCTCCAGTCGACAGTTTAACACGTTTTTTTTACTTTAATTTTTTTTTTGTCTCGTTTTCCTTTTTTTCTCTCTTTATTTCCACCCTCTTCATCTTTCTCACATGCCCGTCGTTAGTTTGTTAAAACGGCCCTCTTATTAGAGTTTCTTACAAAAAAAAACCCCCGTTTTCCCCCCGGGTTTTTTTTCGTTATAAAAGGTTTTTTTTTTCCCCTCAAAGGGAGGTTGAGGTAAACCGCTTTGGGTGGGGATTGGCTGCGGCAGATGTGGGGAAAATTTACCCAAAAAGGGGGGAGGGGGGAGGGGGGCGGCGATTAGTATCAAGGGAGTCCCTTTGGGGAGTACCGACACCCAATAGTGAAAGTGTGATTAGTGTTGTTTCCCCCCCGCTGTGGTTTTGTGGAGGGAGAAAACGGTCGCTGGGGAGGAAAAAACAGGGGCGGGTGTGTCACGGTGAACCCACGGGGGAAAAAAAAAAACCCAAAGTATTGGGAAATGTAATAATTTTTCTTTTCCATGCCTATGTAAAGAAATTATGTTATTGGTCAGGGTTTTTTGGGCACTTAAAACCCCATTTGATAAAATTAGGTATTTAATTTGTCTTCAATAAAACATTGCATTGAATGAAAAATTTTTTCTTGTATTTTTTGGACGTAAAAAAATTAGCACTGTGCAAAAGCGTTTTGTTCCACTGTAATTGTTGGGGTTGTATGTTTGGGGTGGTGTGTTTTTCTGTGGTGTGTGTGTGTGTGGTTTTGTGGTGTGGTATTGTGTGTGTGTGTGTTTGTTTGTTTTTTGTTTGTTTGTTTTTTTGTTTGTGTGTGTGGTTGGTGTGTTGTGTGTTGGGGTGTGTGTGTGTGTGTGTGTTGGGGTGGTGTTTGTGGGGTGTGTGTGTGTGTGTGTGTGTGTGTGTGTGTGTGTGTGTTGGGGTTTTGTGGGTGTGTGTGTGTTGTTGTGTGTTTTGTTGTGTGTGGGGTGTTTGTGTGTGTATGTTGGGGGTTTTTGTGTGTGTGTGTTTTAAAAATCCAGGCGTTGCTGTCTCATTGTGCTTCACTGTTTCAGGTACTTGTGGGAAGGGGCAGGTGTCCTCGGTGGGGCCACGAGGGAGCAGGATCCTCAGGGGGGGAAAGGCCCGGTGGTGTGCGGCAAGGCACTTTACGCTGTTTTATTTTTTTCCCCGCTTGCCATGCCTCTGGTTGTATAATTTTGTAGTTGTAATGTTTAAACGCTTTTGTAACCATTTTGCTGGGATTATTTTGTTTTCATCTTTGCTATTCCTTTTACAATTCTTATATAATTTTATTTATACTGCTTAAAACCCCTGTCCTTTTGCCTCTTTTTTCATCTGTAAATTTTGTTTGATCCCCTTAGAGCAGTGCCTTTAACCCTTTTTTTTTTGTCGTCCACCCCTAAGTATTTGGGGAAGGTGTACATCCCAATTTTTTTCTCTCTTTAAAAACTCACGGGTCTGACTTTTAATCTAACTATATCATTTTTACAAAAATTAGTAGGAAAAGGGGCTTCACTCCCATTTTAAATTTACAGTTACATTTCGTCTGTTAATAACACATGCGTCTCGAAAACCAGGGGAAATTAACATCCTTTTGGGAAATTCCACAAAATATTTTTTTTTTTTCATGAAACTAAGTAAATTGCACCTAATATCGTTATATTTGTATCCGAAAACAAAGCCTTTTTTTTCAAGAAAAAAATCATGGCATGGCTGTTGTTGCAATTTGTCTGCTATCAGCTTAAATCGAGGGATCAGACAATTTTAAAGTGCAACCCGCATAAAGGGGCCCAAAATTCAGAATGGCTTTCCCTTTTCTATGCCCTTTTAAAAACTAAGTTTGGGAAAAAACTTTGCTACACAGACTGTTTTGGCATCTGCACAAATATGGCTGTTCCTTCTAGCTTACTCCTTGTAGTCCTGACTACAGCAGGGCAACCCCGCAATCAATGCATAGATGGCCAAAGTTTTTTAAAACTGCTTTTTTAAAAATAACCATGGAAACCCAATAGGGCATCAGAATGACAGCTTCACATGTTGGAGGTCTAGGTGTCTTGGAAATAGAATCAGGTTTTCCTGCATCAAAATCAGGGGTCTGGTTCCAGGGGACATTCCTACCTCCAGGTCTCTCTGCTGTCTCATACCATGTGCCCACCCTACCAGCAAACCATTAATATCAAAGACTTTAAAAAACAGAAAACCCCTTTTCTACATTGCTTTAAATTTTTTTCCCTTCATTTGAATCCATTATTTTTCCTATCATTAAAAAAATCCCCACCTCTACCCAGTTTTTACCATAGATTTATTTTTTCCCCTTACTATAACCCTCACGTAGGGATATCTCTCCACCCCCTGTCCACCCCAAGACAAACCCCCCACCCAGGGTTTAATGCCCGCCCTTTGACTGTGCCGTTATCGCAGAATAAAAGAAATTTTAAATTCAAGCTTATATTATTGCCGTATAATTTTAACTGATAAGGAAAAATCAACAAAAATTTTAAGAAAAGGGACGGTCTGCCGAGCCAAGGCTCCCCGGCAACGAATAAATTTTATAAGAGAATGCTGGTAAGGCAACATGGACGGACGATCATGGAAAAAGTAATACCAACATCCACGCACGCACCGCACGTACGCCGCACACACCGCACACGCCGCACGCACGCATGCCGCACGCCGCCCAAAAACACAATTCCACGCACAACCAAACGAACATCATACAACACCATTGTAAAAACACATATCACACAATATTCATGCACTTTAAAATTCATGAATTAATCTACATTTAGAATGAATACCTTTACATCTACACATTGCACACCCACCACATAACACCCCACACCCCAAAACCACACACAAAAACCCCAACACACAACACACCACCAGATACAAACCCGCAGAAAATCATAAAACACTTACTTTGTAATCTACTGATATTTACCAGATTGAAATGTATACTATAATTTCTCGAAATTTCTTAAAAATGGATAGTGCGCTATTGTTAACAAAAATTTTATATTTTTGGGAAAGATTCCTAACTGTGGGCCCGGGGACATGATACTGTCTTGTACGGTTTTGTGGTATTGTGACATCTCAGTCTTACCGGGGCCCCTTGTTGCTAAAGTTCCCCACCAAAAATGAATAATAGTTATTGAAATGAGAGTTATTTTCTAAAAAAATTTAAAAGAAAAAATGTTATGTATATTATCAATTTTTGTAATTTAGTGTTAAAATTCAAGTACAGAGTGAAAAATTTCCCATGAAAAATATAATCAAAAAATTCTTTTTTCGCTACGGTAATTATGATTTATTTAGATAAAAGGCCCCAAGTACAAACCCCAAAGAACCAATGCAAAAATTAGCGTAACATAAGGTATAGTAATGGAACATAGCTTCTTTAGTAAGTTGGTGCAAATCCTGTACAACACTCCGCATCAATATGTTATGTGTGTGTTGTGTTTGTCTGGTGGGGGGGGGTGTTTTAGAGAGAGGAGAGAGAGAGAGGAGAGAAGAGAGAGAGAGAGAGAAGAGAGAGAAAAGAGAGAGAGAGAGAGAGAGAGAGAGAGAGAGAGAAGAGAGAGAGAGGAGAGAGAGGGGAGAGAGAGAGGAAGTCCGCCAGTTGTGAGTGCTATTTAAAACACGGGATACAAATACAGACTACAATAAAAATTCCCTAAAGTATTTTTCACGGCCTTGTCCTGCTTGCATCCACCAAGGTCTGTTGGGTCATTTTGCTGCCGCCTCCACGCTGCTCACCCCTTTACCTCCCTCCCGTCCGCCCCTCCCCTCCCCCCCCTTCGCCGGCCCTCCGTCCCTTTCCCCGCTGCCCCGCCACGGAGGAACATCGGGGTGTCTCCTCAGGGGTAAACCTAGTCTTGTCGCCCCTGTCACGCCCCCCTGTTTTTCCTCCCCCCCCTGCCCTCTCCGTCTGGGGTAGGGGGCTGGGGGAGGGGAGTGGGGGGAGCGGGGTAGAAAGGGGAATAGGGGGTTTTGGGGGGAGCTGCTAATGGGGTGTAGAAAGGAGAAAAGAGGGGAAGGGGGGGGAAGTCTTGAAAGATAGCAGGTGACTTTTGTTCTTTCTCTCTCTCTTTCTCACCTCTCTCTGCTTTGGTTTGTATTTTTTTATGATGTGTGTTTTTTGTACACACAACATTCAAAAATTTTTTTTAAAAAAGCGTGAAGTTAAAGTTTTTTTGGGGGCTACACACACCCACACACACCACACACACACACACACACAAAACCACCACACACACCACCACACACACACACACACAACCAAACATACACCACACGGGTACGGTACTCCGTATGTAGTGGTAGCACGCTCGGGTTCACACCGAAAAGTCCCGGGTTCGATCCCGGGCGGACCCTAAAACTTTTGGGGTGTTTCCCTTTAAAAACCCGACCCCTTCCCCCCACAGTGAATGGTTACCGGGTGTTAGCCGGGGGTTTGTGACCCCCCCCCGGGGTGGTGGCTTCGGCCCAAACCTAAAACAAAGGGATGAATGATAAAATAAATGTTATAGGAGAAAGGGCCAACAGCGTTGCTCAGCCCGAAAAAATACAACTAATGAATACAACTAGAGATACACAGGGTATGAAATGCTCGAAAATGTATTGGGAAAAATTTAATCCCCCTCTAAAAAGTATGTTCCTTTTAACATCTTAGTGTCAAGTCCTACATCATTGTAATTTTTTTCAGTGCTTTTGGTTTTATAGCCTCAAAAACTATTTTTTGATATTTCGTACTGCAACTTTATGACAGAGAGAGAGAGAGGAGAGATAGATAATAATAGTGAAAATAAGAGATCGAGAGAGAAGAGAAAAAAAAAAAAAAAAGGGAGGGGAGAGAGAGAGAGAGAAGAGAGAGAGGGGAGAGAAGAGAGAGAGAGAGAGAGAGAGAGAGAGAGAGAGAGAGAGAGAAGAGAGAGAGAGAGAAAAGAGGAAGAGAAGAGAGAGAAGAGAGAGAAGAGAGAAAAGGAGAAGAGAAGAGAGAAGAGAGAGGCCCCCCAATCCCCACATCACTCCACAAGGGTACGCCGTAAAACAAAATTCTTTTTCTCAACTTTGGCATCCCACTTTCCTATTAAATGGATTCGAAGACGATTTTATCTTATTTCCCTTTTTGGGTTTGAGCAATTCTTATTATGCAAAAACGCACTTTTATGTTGCAAAACCCCTTTCGAATTGCTTAAATATACGCAGTGTCCGGTTGGTCCTGTTATTGCATCTCCCAAATAGTTTCCCAAAAGACTAGCGGGTAAGCTCTTTCTGATCATTTTTTTCATGAAACTACATCCGTGTCACAGCCTCTACTTGGCCTAAAAATGTCCTCTGTCCTTCTTAGACCCGAAGCAGGGGGATGGTCTCCCCTGGTGGGCCCGATCCCGGGTAACCCTTTTCTGGGCCCGCGCCCCACCACTGCTGCCGTACCTCTTCACCTGCTTCACGACTCTTTTTGGGGCTCTGAGTTGGTAGAGACTCGGGAAACCCCGTACGGGTTGACCGGATCTCCGGATCGATCCCCCCACGTGAACTGAATGCCGCTCGGCACCTGGCCCGGGTGCCGCTGATCGTGTCTGCAAAACTGGTGGCTACAAGTTTTCAGCTTGGGGGTGATGCGAGGCTTACACTGGGGTCCCCCTCTCCTCGCCAGCCCCATTTAAAAATTC
>JACEEZ010007544.1:7500-30000 GCA_016584305.1 Chionoecetes opilio
ATCACCACCCAGCCCGAGTCTATCAGCCAATCAGCGACGTCCTTACAAACTCGGGTAGGCATCGAGCAGCTCCCAGCCCAGGAATCCAGCTTAAGTGAATAGACTATAGTTTACCACATTTACACTTTTGAGTCAAACAAATTGCAACAGTTTGTTTTATTGTTGATTATTGTTTATTGAGTTATTTTTATGACATATCCAAATTGGGACGCATGTTTCAACCCGGAAGATACCTAATTTGCATATTTTCAAAATGGCCGCCATTTATATATAAGGCCCATTATCTCTAAAAATACTAATCTTTTGCACAATAAGTGCATTATACTTGAATAGTAACATGAACCAGTGAAGCTATAAAACATTTTTTCAAACTCAAATTACCCGTCTAAAACATGTAGGTCTAGGGTAAAGAATAAAAAAAAATAGGTCAAATGACCTTTTCTTTAAAAAAAAAAAGTGCATTACGACATAGCTAATGATATTATTTTTTAACAGTTTTAATTGTTATATAGATATTGTACCCTGTCCGAAGTTACCCATGAAAGTGTAGGCCCTATGTCAAGACTTACAACATTCGATCACAATCAAATTAAAGAACATATGTAAACAGTTATATATGCACATATTAACCCTTTCACGCACGGTGACGCGATCGCGTCAAAACGGGCCCATATGTATAGCACATATTAAGGTGTTCATTATTTGTGTTCTTCTTTTAGATACATACTGTGAATTAGTAGTCAAATTAGTCTAACTCTATGTTTGTCCATAGTCAGTCATGGCAATTTCCGCAGAATTCGGTGCAGTACATCCCGTTTTTCTTCCATGAACATATCAGTGTATCACAGTAGTCCATGCATTTGCAACGTACGATCCTCAAGAGGGCATCAGGAGCTGGTCTGCTGTCCATTTGTGCAGGCAACAAACTCTCGTGTTGACTATTCCATCCCCAATCTTCCGGCTTCAGTACCACGTTTCCTATCCATATTTGAGTCTGTAGATACACTCTATAAGAATTATATTTGGCTGCATCAGCTGTTGGTGGAAGTTTCTTGATGTCGACACTCTTGAAGCTCTTGACAACTTTGTCACCAAACAGCTTCCTTCTTAAGATATTCAGACTTGTATCTCGTCCACCACACAAACATACCAATGCTTTAGCATATCCGATATCCCCAGCATCTCGAATTTTATCGTGGCTAGCTGAACTCGACATGAAAGATTCACCTATCTGCATTAGCTCATTAGATTTTATAATGCCTAGCACGCAACCTTTGCCGATCCCAAGGAGTCCTGACGTGGTATCGCATCCGCATACTGCATGTAGAAATGGTAGGTATGTGCATAATCGGCTTCCCAAAGTTTCACATGTCGCCTGGATATTCCACAATGGGACTTTTATTGCACTCTTCTCTGACTTCATGAACAATTTGGTACCAAGTTTATGGAAGTGGCACATTAGCACAAGGATGTCTGTATCCTCAGCAATTACAAATGTCGTTTTGTACTCAGCCATACTGACTGCTGTCTGAACAATCAGTAGATCTGCATCGTCTTCAGCATGGATGGTATCTACTATATCCTCTTTACGCATCTGATAACATATCTATGAATGCCTGCTGGTTTCCTTTGTTTTGCAGGAACGTTTTCTTTTCCATCTTAAGTGGCAAATCGATGGCTAGCTTGACCTTTCCAAAAAATTGTCCACGCCTTTGGTGTGCTACGGTTTTGATTGTATCTTGTAGATATCCATGAATACAACGATTGGATAGATGTACTTCTTTACCATGCGTATGTAAGCGGTGATTATTTGTCTATGTTTGACCCTGTGTCCATGGCAAACGCTGCAGAAGGGAACCCCCGTCCAACACATTGCATTCTGCTTAAAGAACTGGGAATTCTGGGGTATCCTTACATAGTTTGGAAATAGCCTCAGCAAGTTTTGGTTTTGAAGCAGAGTTAAGCAGCCCCTGTTTTGTGAAGAGTGATGGTGGATACACAGACAGCTCATGTGTAAACACTTCATTTAGGTCAACATCGTTGTTGTTGCCAATTATTAAAAGTCGTTAGAATAGAAGCTGGGGGTCGACACTTAGTTCCTCTCCATCTGTAAGCACCTTCGCACCCATTACTTTCACTTGGTTTGTTTTCCTGAAGACATGTTTTGTAACATGTTCTCCTTCCATCTTGGAAATAATGGACCTTCCTAAATCTTCAGCCATGTGGACGTTAGAAACAGTTGAGGCAATTCCTGTTGATATGTCACACAAGTAATCACACTTGTCGAATGGATCGTGGCTTTCCAGGTACTCAAGGATGATTGATGTGTCAGTCATATATCGTTGCATTTTACTTGTACTCAGTTCAGTTTGTACATGCTTGTATGTGCTTAACTTCTCCATCTCGGATGTTATCTGTGCATAATCAGGCATCGTTAGCAGCCATCTTGTCCGTTGCGTCTCATCCATCCCTCGACCATGCGTGATCCCACCTTTGCTCCTAAGAAACTTCATTAGAACCTGCTCAATACCTTATAAACTTAGAACCTAGAACTTAGAACTTAAAACCTGTTTTTTAAGAGGCGACGCAAAATATTAATCATGCATTAAATACATTTCCCGTAAACACGGCCATTTGACCTATTTTGTACAACTTGACCTTTGACCTACATGTTTAGAGGGGTCATGTGAGTTTGAAAATTTGTTTTTCAGATTCACTGAATCATGTTTCTATAAAAGTGCAATGAATTTATTGTGCAAAAAATGAGTAGTTATAGAGGTAATGGGCCATATATATAAAAATAGCAGCCATTTTGAAATTATGCAAATTAGGTAACTTCTGAGTTGAAACCTGTGTCCCATTTTGGATATGTCATCAATAACTACTTAATAAACAATAATTAACAATAAAACAAACTGTTGCAATTTGTTTGACTCAACATAGCAAATTACTCTAAATATGGTCGACTATACCGGTACATCTCCTTTTAATCTCTCTTTTTTTATTTTATCTTACTTTTTCTTTTTTTAACTTTATTTTTCTTGTGTAAGTTCCCTGTTTGTTCTTCTTTGCAAAGACTCAGAGTGCAGGTCAAAAGGGATTTTTTTTCTCTGTTTGTCTAATTTTATTTTTGTCTGTCTGTGTTTCTGTGTGTTTGTGTGTGTGTGTGTGTCTGTTTGTCTGTCTATCTGTCTATATTTGTGACTGTTTTTATCTTTGGCTGTCTAGCTCTGTCTGTTTTGTCCGTTTTTTATGCACGTTAATAATATTCATCATATGTCTGTGTCTGTCTAGCTGTACATCTATATATATAAATATATATATATATATATATATATATATTATAATATATATAATATATATATATATATATATATATATATATATATATATATATATATATATATATATATAATATATATATTAATATATATATATATAATATATATATATATATATATATATTATATAATATTATTATATTTATATATATATATATATAATATATATATATATATATACATATGTCTGTTAGTCTGTCCATCAATTTGTCTATATGTCTTCCTGTCTGTCTAACAGACAGGAAGATAACTGTTTATCTATATGCCTGCCTGTCTGTCTGTGCCTGCCTGTCTGTCTGTCTGTTAGTCTGCCTATCTATCTGTCTGCCTGTGTGTGTGCCTGTCTCTCTGTGTGTCTGTCTGTCCAGCTGTATTCTTTTATATATATATATATATATAATATATATATATATATATTAATATATATTATATAATTAATTAATATTCTGCCTTTCTGTATGTCTGTCTGCTTGTCTGTCTGTCTGTCTGCCTGTCTGTTTGGACACGTGTAGTTGAATTTAGTAAACCTTTCACACGCAGAAAGAAAATGTTCAAACTTAACGAATGACAGACAAGAGAGAGAGAGAGAGAGAGAGAGAGAGAGAGAGAGAGAGAGAGAGGAGAGGAGAGAGAGAGAGAAGAGAGAGAGAGAGAGAGAGAGAGAGGAGAGAGAGGAGAGAGAGAGAGGAGAGAGAGAGAGAGAGAGAGAGAAGAGAGAGAGAGAGAGAGAGAGAGAGAGAGAGAAGAGAGAGAGAGAGAGAGAGAGAGAGAGAGAGAGAGAGAGAAGAGAGAGAGAGAAAAAAAAAAAATTACAGACCATTTTGATTGTGTAAGACTGTAAGAGTACCCTGCAATTGTTGTTTTTGTTACCCTTCCTCCTCTTCCTCTAGCTACACGCACCATATATTGAGGGGGAAGTAAGAGACAGTAGTATGAGAAGACGGACGAGGAAAAGGAGGAGGAGGAGGAGGAGGAGGAGGAGGAGGAGGAGGAGGAGGAGGAGGAGGAGGAGGAGGAGGAGGAGGAGGAGGAGGAGGAGGAGGAGGAGGAGGAGGAGGAGGAGGAAGAGGAGGAAGAGGAGGAGGAGGAGGAGGAGGAGGAGGAGAATACAATATGTCTCAATAGACGAAATTTCCATTAAGATGATTTGCTTAAAACGTTTTAAACTCTGCATCGAGGAGGAAGAGAAGAAGGAGGAGGAGGAGGAAGAGGAAAAGCAGGAAGAGGAGAAGGTGGAAGAGGATTAAAAAGAATTACGAAGGATTACAGAGGACTATAAACATCAATATATCCTTTAAGTTGTAACGAGCTTGTTTGTTTTCACTCCACTACATTACAGAAGGGAAGGAGGAGGAGGAGGAGGAGGAGGAGGAGAAAGAGGAAGGAGGAACATTACAAAGGAATAACAGATACCAGAAGATCTATTGTTATATTATCAGTATTATTTTTTTTATTGTTTTTAGTATAGTTATTATAGTAAGTACATTCATTCTTCTACTTAACCCCTTGAAACCATTGTAATTTGACTACCATTAGACGATCTTAATGAATATAAGCAACTTTTTATAGCTAAGACCTGTTTAATATCCTAGTCTACTTGCTAATTTAGTATATTAAGTTACATTTCGAAATTTTATGGCTAAGAACTGACGATTTTTTACAGCAAAGGAAAGACCTGGGCGTAAAGGGGTTAAGTAATTGGTTATATATTTGTACTTAACTTGACATATATAAAAGTCCAATATTACGCTTGTCAATAAATAAGATATAGCTTACTGTACACTACATTTAAAAAAAAAGAAGGAAAATAACAAACAAATGTTATCTAGATTAACCTCTTGAGGCCCAGAACGTAATTTCCAATGTAAGTTCGCTACCATTTGACGATTTTTAGTGAATATAAGCAATATTTTATAGATATGACCTGTTTAGTATCCTCGTCCACTAGTTAATTTGGTATATTCAGTCACTTCTCGTAATTTTATGGCTAACAACAGACAATTTTATATATCAAAGGAAAGGAAAGATCTGGGCGTGTAGGGGTTAAGCATGTAACAAAAAAATTATTATATAATAAAACATAACTGTTAAATAAGAAATGTACTAAAATTATACAAAGATGTATGTATACTTATAGTACATTTATATCCCAAAAAATGTTCAACAGTGCATTTTTATAACCATTAATGGTATGTAATTCAATGGTTCTGACTATCACCATCACCAATGACTTCATAATACTTCTACCAATAATAATAATAATGATAAAAATAATAATAATTCCATTTCACCCGATGGTATGAACAGCAAAAATAATACACAATACCAAACATAGAAACAAGAGAGTAGAAGTAAATGAACTTATAGTAATCGTCCAGACCCATTTTTTATTTGCATACTTATGTTGAATGTTTATTCAAAGTACCTAATCCACAAAAAATATTAATTTACACGCCACATTTCCCTAAAAAACATGACTTTTGTAAAAATAGCGGGAAAAACATCAGCCCCGTTCCAGCCGTGGCACGAAACTTCCTCTTGACGTCACGGGAGGGCGACAATCTGCATCACACAGCCTGCCTCTCCCTCGGCTATCACCAACACTTTCTCCACACATTTATCGTGGCCGAAGAGGTCGGAAACGGATGATAAGCTCTCTGGAAAGGCACAGCTTTCTTGCTGCACCATAAAGGATGCAAGTATGTGCCATATCGCAAAAAATATATAGCAGAAACACCAATAATTCTTCAAGTACTATATTTATAGCAAATTTTACGTGTATTTGTTTTACCGCGGGGTTGGGAGGCCTCCTCGGGGAGTGACGTCACCGAACCGTGGTACATCGTCTGCTAGTTGTGAAGAGCGTTATGCAGGCTTGGGGAATTTACAGATTTTGAATGCGGATCATTTCAAAACGGCTGACTGGATGCAGAAAGTGACAACATATTGTTGATATAATCGATAATGTCTATATTTCGATTGCATTGAATCAGGAATGATTAAATGGTCTGGACGATTACTTTAAGTAATGAAATTAAGAGAGATAAAATAAGATATTAAGAGATAATATATACATGGGCCAATACATACACGCTATTGCTCCTGTGACATGTTAGGGGTTAAATATCTGTAAGAAGTACAATCTGTAATAAAAATAGGCTGGTATATAACTGTAAGAAACTTTAATGTGTGTAAGTAGGGAAATGACTGTACTAGTAAACTACATGTAGGAAAACAGGATAGAAGGAAAGAAGGAGGAACAGGGGGATGAGGAGGAGGAGGAGGACGAGGAGGAGGAGGAGGTTGAGGAGCAGGAGGAGGAGGAATACAAAGGAATACAAGGAAACACAAACAGCAACAGACCGATAGGTCCTTACAAGGCTGTTTGCTTTAACTACACTACACTAACTAGATAATAAGAGAGAAAGGATAGGAAGTAGAAGGCTCCTCCCCACCCACCCATCCCTCCAGCCGAAGCTGGCCGGAAAAGAAGTGATACCATGCAATATAGAAAAACTGCATGGAATTTGTGAGGAAAGTTGAAAGCTGTAATCTATGGCTAACTACTATTAGTTTATGGGGGTAGGTTTAGTGCTTGATAGATAGGTCATGTTATGTGTGTTTTGCAATGGTGTGAACACAGTGTGGAGGTTCAAAGGGTGGTGCGGCAGCCTTGCCTGGCGCTTTCTTGGGAGGCAGCAGTCAATCAGGCCCCAGCTCCGTTCAATCCACTGCGGATTGTGTACTTTCCATGTAGGACGCCGTACACTTCAATGCCTCCTGCAGCAGTGACCCCTGGTACCTTAAATCCCGATGGTGGTCACTAACTGTCAGGACCCTAACTGAACCACAGCCCGTCACAGGTCGAGAGTAGTAGTGGTAACCGTTAACTCGGGGCTATCTGTGTGTGTTATGAGGTCTAACGTAGTGTTGGTGTAGGCTCAGTGTGGAAGTTCAGGGGTGGTGCGGCAGCCTTGCCTGGCGCTTTCTTGGGAGGCAGCAGTCAATCAGGCCCCAGCTCCGTTTCACTCCACTGCGGTAGTGCACTTTCCAAGTAGGACGCCGTGCACTTCAATGCCCCCTGCAGCAGTGACCCCTGGTATATAAATCCCGATGGTGGTCACTAACTGACAGGGCCTTACTGAACCACAGCCCGTCACAGGTCAAAAGTTGTAGTAGTGACCGTTTACTCGGGGCTGTCTGAGACATGTGGGAGGGGTTGTGTAGACGCGACTCGCAATCATTTTACGCAATGAGAGTAAGTTTCAGAGGCCCGCGAGATAAATTTATTATTCCGAGATAAACAGTGACAACCGGGGATTTGATATGAAATATTTATCGAGGCGATTTTTAAATTATTCTATTGTATTTGAGTCTACTACGTCTGACGGCAGCCCATTCCATACGTTTACAACACGGTTTGTGAAGAAGTACTTTGCTTCGTTCGTTACAAACCGTTTCCTGCTTATTTTAAATCCGTTGTTTCTAGTTGAGCTTGACTGGTCTAGCGTGAAAAGATTTTCTGGGACTACGTTCGTAAATTCATTGAAGATTTTAAAGACTTCGATGAGGTCACCTCTTATCCTTCGTTTTGTTAGTGGGAATAAGTTAAGTTCTTTGAGCCGATTTTCGTACGATTTATTTCGCAATCTAGGTATCATTTTGGTTACTCTGCGCTGTATTTTTTCTAGTTTATCTATGTCCTTTTTATAATAAGGTGACCAGAACTGCACACAGTATTCTAGATGGGGGCGAACAAGCGAGTTAAAAAGAGTGAGTATAACTTTTTCAGATTTGAAACTGAAAGTTCGTCCAATAAAGCCAACCAATTTATTTGCAGTTTTTACTACCTCTATAATTTGGTTATTAGGTTTTAGATCTTTCGAGATTATAACGCCTAAATCTTTTTCTTTATCAACACTTTTTAGTTGGAAATCGTTCATCACGTAACTTTTATGAGGGTTGTTATTACCGATATATAGTGCATGACATTTGTCAAGGTTGAAAGTCATTTGCCATGTTTTTGACCATTCTGTTAGTGTGTTTAAGGGAGGAGGAGGAGGAGGAGGAGGAGGAGGAGGAGGAGGAAGAGGAGGAGGAGGAGGAGGAGGAGGAGGAGGAGGAGGAGGAGGAGTAAGTTCAGATGGGGAAGCATTGCATGGTTACGATAGTGCTCTCTCTCTCTCTCACTCTCACTCTCACTCTCTCTCTCTCTCTCTCTCTCTCTCTCTCTCTCTCTCTCTCTCTCTCTCTCTCTCTCTCTCTCTTTCTCTCGTGGCCTAACTGCAACATTCCAGCCAAAGAAAATGTTTACACGAGAAAATACGTAGATCACTTTAAGGGAGACTGAAACAACTGAGATATCTCAACCACTCTCTCTCTCTTTCTCTCTCTCTCTCTGTATCTCTCTCTCTATCTATCTCTCTCTCTCTATCTCTCTTTCTCTCAGGATTACGACGTTACTTCTCCTTCTAAAGACCACTATTACACAACATAAGGAGGGGAGAGAGGGAAGGGATGAACGAAGTAAGGAAGGAAGAGAAGGAGAGAAGGAAGGGAGAAGGAAGGGTAGGAGGGAGAGAAGGAAGGAAAGAAGATAAGGAAGGAAGATAGGAGGGTAAGAGGCAAGGAGGAATGGAGAGGAGGCATAGAAGAGAAGTCTGAAGGTATCATCTAGGAGAGAACGAGAGAGAGAGAGAGAGAGAGGAGAGAGAGAGAGAGAGAGAGAGAGAGGGGAGAGAGAGAGAGAGAGAGAGAGAGAGAGAGGAGAGAGAGAGAGAGAGGGGAGAGAGAGAGAGAGAGAGGGGAGAGAGAGAGAGAGAGAGAGAGAGAGAGAGAGAGGAGAGAGAGAGAGAGAGAGAGAGAGGAGAGAAGAGAAGAGAGAGAGAGGAGAGAGAGAGAGAGAGAGAGAGAAGAGAGAGAGAGAGAGAGAGAGCGAGAGAGAGAGAGAGAGAGGAGAGAGAGAGAGAGGAGAGAGAGAGAGAGAGAGAGAGAGAGAGAGAGAGAAGAGAGAGAGAGAGAGAGAGAGAGAGAGAGAGAGAGAGAGAGAGAGAGAGAGAGAGAGAGAGAGAGAGAGAGAGAGAGAGAGCCGCGCGCAAGTTGAAGTCACGGCGTATTCTAGCTCCTGACAAATTCCAGCTTTTCCTAAGGAAAACTGAGCCATTTCACTTTGCAGAGTGCCACTTAGCAACTGCCACTCTCCTTCAAAATCACACTGGCACGTCCTGTCAAACACCGATAGTCACCTATCAACACCGATACAGTGACCCCGCGCTCGCCACCCACCCACTTTTGATTTATCTGCCATCGCTGTTCTTTTTTTCCACTTTTTCCTCCCATCCTCTCACTTTAGTACTGTCCCAGCTTCCTGGAGGATCTGCAGAGAGAACTCAACTCTGGGTGAAATAACACCGACCAGCCTCCCGTTTGTATGGACAGTATTCCCTCCCCCTCCCTCCCTGTCTGACAAGTAACAAGCACTGCGGCACATCATCACCGCCACCACTACCACCACAACCCATACCGCCCGCATGACCTTGAACCTTGAAAGCTGAAACACTACACCCTGACCCACAACCGCTCCTCTGACCCTACCTAAAAAACACGCCGCTGCCGTGTAAAGTATATTTTCTCTCGCTCTCTCTCTCGTCGCCAATGCTACGCAGCCACCATCATGGCTGATAACGACAACACCATCAACGTCGACGCCCTCTCTCACAGAAAGATTCTGTGGGCAGGGCAAAGCGGTGTACCAGGCTCCAGTTATTGCTGTGTGTGCTCGTACTCCACTCGCGACAAACACACGCTGTCGTGCAGTCAGCCGGAGTGTCCCAACGCTGTGTGTGGCGATTGTTTCACGGAGGAAACTTTCTGTTGCTCCCGAGCTGCCCAGCTTAGGACCGCCCGAATCGTCTTGCGCCCCATCAACCGCGAGCCAGTCGCTGACCCATCAGCCCCGTCCCAGGCCGCTGCCTCCACTTCAACCCACACCGCCCAATTCCCTGAGGACCAGGTCTTCATAGCAGAGCTGGTCTCCCTTCCACCTGTGGAACTAAAAGAGTTCCTTGGAAGTATTCTGGCTGAACACGCTTCTCTCAAGGCAGAAAATAAGGACTTCAGGAAGCAGAAAGCGGGAGTCGTCGATCTTCGCGCCTTCTTAGCAGGCGCCCTGACGAAAGTCGACGGCCTCGCCTCCACCCCATTGCACGCTGACACCCCTGTTGTCACTCATAGTCCAGCGGATATGTGCAAAACCTTGCATTTTTTTAGTAAACATCCAAAAAATTGGGTACAGTTGTTAAATATGCACAGTCAACAAAAAATGGATATGGAAAGCCAACCAATATAGCAAATGGCGGCCATTTTGGGAAAATGGCCGCACTAAAGGCATTTTTCTGTAAAATCAGGAGTTATGTCATATGCAAGCATACGTTTTGTGCCTATATCCATGTTTTAATGGATAATTAATTCCGATGGACATAAGAGTGTGAGGTAAATTTCCAATCATTAAGGGTTTAGTAGTATTTCGAGAAAAGTGGCTGCAAATCTTTTTATTTTTGTGAGAGACATATTTGTGTGTCAATTGTGTCAATAACATTGGGTGCATGGACAAGATCATGCAATAAGAAATATAATGTGTTCATGATAGTTAAAGCATATTTGGTGGTATATAGAGCGCCTCCAGTGATAGTTTTTAAAGGGCATTTATTTTACGGACAAAGGATATAATGCTCTTAGATTCGTATATACAACTATGGGAAATGAAGTATATAAAGATCATACATACATTAAAATCATACTCTCTCTCTCTAGCTCTCTCTCTCTCTCTCTCTCACACACACACACACACACACACACACACACACACACAAAATACACATACACACAGGATACACACACGATTCTCTCTCAAACACACACATACACACACGCATTCTCTCTTCAAACACAAAAAACACACACCAACACACATACACACTAGGGTGGAGCGATTCCTTTTTTTTTTTTGGACTGACTAGTGCGGGGAAAGTGCGAAATCACACAGTATACGATGTTAAAATAGTTAGAAAACATACAAATAATTCTTAAGGCGCGACCAACGCGATCGAAGTTTTGAATTTTTTCAAAATTTCAAAATATATACGTTTTTGCACTTTTTGGCAATACCAACCTTCGTTATTAGTTTATAAATTGCAACTAAGTGTATGAAAATATGTGCAACGTATTCACGTAACGTGGGAAATTTGAAGCAGAAATTCAAATATCTCAGATGGCCCAACTCAATTAATGTGTAGAAAATATGTTTAAAACCGATATTTCATTTATTTTCATCATGCTGGGCACATATACCAACCTTATCAGTATGAAGTCGTCAAAAACATCGATCAAAGTAATACAATATAACGATATACAATGTCACATAGTACAGCTCATTTGCTTATTTTTCCTTACAGAAGTAATGTTCAATTAACCCAGAATCACCACAGGGACGGTGGCTGTATTCGAGTTCCACCACGCGCCTACCACTCCAATCCACCAAATCAAGGGCATAGATTGAATATCATCATGATCTGAATATTAATAAGTATATATGTATGCCCGACTTGCCCGTACCACGGCTACTTACTAATAGTGTTAGCTTAACTTCGTTTGCGACCTGCCTTTTTACTCAACTCAAACGACGGTATTCTTGCTCTAGATGCGAGTCCTTCACGGAATGAATGAATTGTGTCGAACCACACAGCAGCTGAAAGCATCTGTTACGAGTTTATAACTCGCTTTACTGCTGTGTGTGACACGGGAAAGGTTCGTGAACGAAGACGTTTTGACGGATATGTTTTGGTTTATTCTCATTCGTCCGAGAGAGTCATCGTCAGGGGAGGGCTCCTGTAAGTCACAAGATTGCAATCAATCTATGATGTAATCCTCGCTATCGAATAGTAAAGCTGGAATCGTTGAGCTGCGTGGACGCGGACGTCTCTTTGTAAGTGCGGGCTCTCTTAATTGGACGCCATCCAGTCTCGAACATCTATCGTTCATCTGAAATCATGCGAGCAGGATTATTTCCGGAGCAGCAAAGAATGCATTTCGCTGTGTGACTGGCGAACCACAGACGATTACTGTCTCTAATCCTTGGAGGAGTTAAAGTCCTGTGGCAATGTTTGGCACCATCTAGTACGGTGTGGTGTGATTTAATGCGGGAACCACATTGGTGCATAAACTTTCATGATGAAAGTGACCAATGTGTTTCAACACATCCGTAGGATGTCCGTTCTACAGACAGGCGAAGTATTCGGTTTGCTGTCGTGAGCCACCTGGCATGATTAATCTTACCTGGTGTGAGCTGCCAGTTCTCAGAGACTACACCAGTGAAATGGGACTGATGAAGTCATAGAGTATTCTGTGCATGTGCCTCACCCCCGAATCAGAAGAAAGAAGACCGAGGTCCGATTGACACGTGAGCAAATTCCTTTATGGAGTTTCTCGCAGTCTGCCAAGCTGCTTTCCAATTGCGCCAGTAAGCCTCGAGGTCCACTTGTTTTCCCATCGAGTTTTTAATGAGATGGCGGAGAGGAAGTTCGTTACCGTGCAACATGCAAATCAAACCAATGTAAGCGGTTTACAAGACGTTTCTTCAATGATTCCTGATTAGCCACCTCCTTTACAGCCAGTATTACATCTGCTTCCATCCAGCCCGAGAGCTACTAGATTACCCCGAAAGATAAGTCATGTTATTTCTGCAAAATTGAACAGGCCAAATTTGTAATGCTACCGAGCCGAACCACTTCCAGGAGTAAAATGACTAAGATATGTTTGAATTGGTTGGAAAGTACCGAGATATGTTCTTTCTGTGGACTGTTTTCTGTGATTCTGTCTCCAACCTTTCTGTGGTCATTGTCACCTCCTGCCTACCATCAAAGTAAGAATCTGACAAAAATCTCTCGTGCATTTCCTGTGTTCAGTTGATAGAACGTTCTGTGCGCTGTCTGTTATTCTTACTTGCTGCGGTACCAATAACTTTCGATGAATCTTCCTCTGTGAATCGACACACGTTTTCCATTAAGGAAGCTCGAATAAAAGAGCTTGCAGCACGATCTGGACACACCGGTCTATCACAGGTCAGCAAAAGAAGGACAGAGTAATTTTGTTTGTGTTTCTTTATTTAGCCTCTTTACTACTTCTGATGATTTGTTTCGCATCAATATCTGAATTTTTTGAAGGAACATAATCCTCATCAGATGAGTAATTCATGGAGGATTTACTCGCGTATTCATGAAATGCGAGCATTTCCGATTGTGTGGTCCTGATAATGAACCTTGTCATTCTGACGTTCTTGCACTACGTTTCGCAAAGAACATGCTTGTTTTTTATTTAGCTTCCGATATACATCTTCCGCTGTGTCCTCTGATCAGTAGAAATACTTCCTCTAATACAGTACTGTTCGAATCGCGAGGACAGTGACACAGTGGACGAAACGCGTCATGTACAAGCTTGCTCGTCGAAAAGTTTCTGCGAATTTCTCCGCAAATGCTTACAATTTTCTTCTTGTAACTTTGCACATCTTTACGGTCTTTGAAACATTTAAATAAATTTTATTAATTAGATGATAAGCCTTCAAGCAGGTCACGATGCGTGGCTTGGATAGTGTTGGGATTGATGCTGGCGTAAGTTCCCTCAATTTTTCCTCGACAATAGTAGAAAGGTTCTCATGCAGGATCTTATTTGAACCTGTATGTTGCAGTCGTTACATTTGCAGAAGAAAAATTTCATGAAATCCCTGTAACTTGGGAGTGATATCTGTGAATCCCAAGCACGATGCCCTAAGAAAAATTTCGGGGGGAGACGAAAGTTTAGTCTAGTGCGTACGCAGCAGAAGATGCGACCGCCAAGCCTGCCATGATAGCGTGAAGCCAACACAGCCTTCACGTACGTCGTAACAGCCCCCCCTTCTCCCTGTGGAAGTCAAACGAGTTGCCATGAGCGACTGGAGAGTGAGATGTTGACACTGCTGCTGGCTGCGGGCAAAGAATCTCTCAGCCGTGAGGCTCTTGCTTATAAACCCAGCGCATGGCAGAGCAGTACGTAGATATGGTGGTTAGGTGTCGCCGGTAACTGCCGCTGTTTGGTTAGAATAAGCAGCGGGCATGATTGGTGAGAAAATTAGAATAAGCGCGGACGCTAATTGGTGAGGAAAAGAAAAGCGCGGCGGGACTTGGTGACAGCCACCTTCCGTTAGTGAGTTCTGGCTATTCATACTGATATATGTGTCAGTTTTATCACTAATATGGTCCTGCTTGATGAAATAAATGAAAATAGCGAGTTTTAGCATATTTTCTACACATAATTGAGTGGGGAAACTGCTGAAGGATATTTGAATTATGCTTCAAATTTTACCCACGTCTACGTGAAGACGTTGCAACATATTTCATACACTAGTGCAATTATAAATAGTAAAGACGTTTGGTTATTTGCCAAAAAAGTGCAAAAGTATAATTTTGAAAAATTTGACAAAATCAAACTTCGAATCGCGTGGGGACGCCCCCTAAGAAATTATTGTATGTTCTAATATTTTAACATTCGTTATACTGTGTGATTCGCAACTTGCCGCATTAGTCGCAAACATTTAACAAAAAATGGAAAAATACCCCCCAAAAACGCTCCACCCTAATACACACACACACACACACGAGCATTCTCTTTATACAACCCAAACACGCATTCTCTCTCAAACAAACAGACACACACCGCATTCTCTCTCAACCAAAAAAAAAAAAACCACGCATTCTCTCTCAACAAACACACACACACGCTTTCTCTTCAAAAAAACAGACACACACACGCTTTCTCTCTAAACAAACACACACACAGCATTCTCCTCAAACAAAAAAACACACACACACACGATTCTCTCTCAAAACACAACACACAAAAACCACACACCATCCCACCACTGCTTTCTCTTCAAACCACACCACACCACACACACCAACACACCCCAACCACGCATTCTCTCTAAAACACACACACACACACACACACACCACACACACCACACCACCACAACAACACACCCAACAAACACACACACCTTTCTCCTTCAAACACTCACGACACACACACACACGCTTTCTTCTCAAAACACACCACGCATTCTCTCTCAAACACACACAACACACACACATGCATTCTCTAAAAACACTCACACCCACACCCCCAAACACACACACACACACACACAAACCACACACACACACCACCACCCCCAAACACCATTCTCTTCAAAACCACCGCACGCATTCCTCTCTAAAACCACACCACACACCACACACCACAACATGATTATCCCCAAACACTCTCTCACAACAAAACACACACACACACACCACACACCACAAACACACAACACACACACACACACACACAACACACATACCACACACACACACGCTTTCCTTTTTCTCAAACACTACACACACACACACACACACACACACACACACAAACACACACACTTTTCTCCTCAAACACACACCCCGCATTCCTCTCTAAAAAAACACACACACCACACACACACACGCATTTTCCAAACACCCCAACACAAACCTTTCTCTCTCAAATAACACACACACAGCTTCTCTCTCAAGCAAACACACACACACGCATTCTCTCTCAAACACACAAACACACGCATTCTTGCTCAAACACACACACACGCATTCTCTCTCAAACACACACACACACACACACGCGCATGTCTCTCTCTCAAACACACACACACGCATCTCTCTCTCAATACACACACACGCATTCTCTCTCAAACACACACACACACACACACACCACACACACACACACACGCGCATTCTCTCTCAAACACACACACACACGCATTCTCTCTCAAACACACACACATTCTATCTCAAACACACACACGCATTCTCTCTCAAACACACACACACACGCATTCTCTCTCAAACACACACACACGCATTCTCTCTCTCAAATACTCACACACACACACAACGCATTCTCTCTCAAACCAACACACACACACACACGCATTCTCATTCTCAAACACACACACACACGCATTCTCTCTCTCAAACACACAGTCACACACGCATTCTCTCTCTCAAACACACACACACGCATTCTCTCAAACACACACACACACACACACACACATTCTCTCTCAAACACACACACACACACGCATTATCTCTCTCAAACACACACACACACACGCATTCTCTCTCTCAAACACACACACGCATTCTCTCTCTCAAACACACACACACGCATTCTCTCAAACACACACACACACACACACACACACGCGCATTCTCTCTCAAACACATACACGCATTCTCTCTCGCAAACACACACACACACACGCATTCTCGCGTGGCTCATGTCTCTCAGGACCGGCTTGACCAATCAGAAAGCTGAGATGAGCTGTGACGTCATAGGGGGAGGAGACAAAGTCACCCGCCTAATTTGAGTAGCGTCCGTGAGGCGACCAATTTTAAAATAGCTGCCATACCTACACTGAAGATTATTTTCAGTGGCTCCATATCCCACATTGATTGCATATGCATGTTCTAACTTTGTTCCAAGTACGGTTGTTATTACTAAAAAATGCAGGGTTTGGTATATATTGTGCACATATCCGCTGGACGAGGCGACTAGTGCCCTCCCCAGCAAAATTGACTCTGACTGGGGCGCAGCTTGTGGCGCGCATCCTGAACTGAAGGCGTGGTGGGAGTCGGGGAAACCCCGTCCTCTTCATATTATCTCACAGGACCCAGCCAGCGGAAGTGCCGGACTCGACAACACACCTCTTCCACCGGCCTGCGGTACTCAACAAGCTCCAGCCGACCTTCCCCGACCAGACCTCATCGCCAACCTCCCACGGGAGACGCAGCTTCGAAGAGCCGCTCCCATCCCAACCTCCCCGCGGGGAGCCGCCCGCGCCCACAATAACCGCGGTCATAGTCCCTCTCATCAAAGGAGGCGCCGTTACAGTACTAGCGACGGCAACTATAGACGCGCCGCCACAAACTACGACTCCACCACCACTCACTCCCGTGGCGGACAAAACCTTCCGCATTGTGGAAAGTGCCTTCAGCGAGGTCACACCAGACATCACTGCACCGCCATCGTCTGTGGATACTGCGACAAAAGGGGTCATACTCGCGACCTTTGCCGCAAACGGCTGGCTGAGGAAAAACGGAGCCAAAGCTGCGAGTATTGTCTGCGTTCAGGACATACTGCAGACAATTGTTTCACTCGAGCAGCTAAAGAAAGGCAGGAACGATTCTTCAGGGCTCTGCTCACTGAACGAATCCCTCTCCTCACCAATCCTTCCTCCCCAGCCCACTCCCCCCCATCACAGCATCACCCCACAGGTGCTTACCCATGCCATACGCTGCTGCCGCCTCCCCATACCATCACTAAGGGAAAGGAATGGCACACGCTGGCCTCAAGATCTTGTCTGCCAACGTTCGCGGCTTCAGGACGAATGTCGGAGACTAACACACACCGTCCTCAGGAAAAAAGCTGACGTCGTGGTGGCCGTCGAGACGTTCCTGACTGATGAGTGTGTGACATCATGTGACAGAATCCCGGGCTATTGTCACGGGATGCGGCGTGATCGAGGCACCGGACAAGGCGGGGGGTGTAGCATTGTGTCACCGTGAGGGACTGCAGCTTCAGTTACTGCCTGTCCCGGTCCCCGAGGAGATAAAAGGGATTTTTATTCCGCCTTCTCCTCACAGACAAAAGTGCTGTCTTGTTTTTTGCGCTCTTTATCGCCACATGGCAGGGGCACAGCACCCTTACTTTCATCACCGGCCAGCTGGACACCATCTTGGCCACCCGTGACTTCCAGAACAGCGTTATCGTGGGCGACCTGAATCAGCACTTGGTGAAAATGGCCTTCACAGAGTTGACAGTGGTCCATGGGCTCACCAATCACGTCACCTTCCCCACACACGTACGAAGTGGCTCTCTGGAACCAGTGCTCACTGATCTTCCTGCAGACTCAGTGCAGTGCAGCCAGCTGAACACAGTTGGGGAGCTCTGATCATCATGCAGTCTCTCCCACATTTGGGCCTAGACCCAGCCAGCGAGGAAACATTCCAGCGGATCATTTTGGGTGTGGGATAGAGCTGAAATGGTGGCCATTCAAACGCGTCTTGTCTGACACTGACTGGGCCGCCGCGCTCTGCGGTGACGTGGATACCAATGTGGCCACCTTCACCGCCATTCTCCTTGCCGCGCGGGTCCAACATGTTCCACATAGAGTGTACGAGGCTGAGCTGCGAGACCAGCCGTGGTTCAGTTTCAGGTGACGCCTTACCGCAGAGGAAAAATACAAGGCATGGGTGTGCCTAAAGCGCCGCCCCACACAGAGGAACAAGGCCCTGCACCGCGCCACCTGTAAGGCCATGACCAGGACAGCTTCATGGGCCAGGAAAAGGTGGGAAAATGACGTCAGGAGGAAACTAGCCTCCATTCAAGTTGACCCCAAGCAATGGTGGTCCTTGGTTAAGGAGAGACAAGGCACTGTCACCCAGGAGAGAATCCCGCCCCTCATCACACCAGCAGGAGACTGGGTGGTAAAAAACCAGGAGAAGGCAGACCTCCTGGCGACGCACTTTCAGCAGGAAGAAAGACGACACAGGACCCTAAGAGGCAGCCACCTCGCCTCACCCGTATGTGTCACTTGGGCCTGGACAGCCCGGTGGTCACGGAGGACATCGTGGCCCGCCTCCTGCGTACCGTCAACACCAAAATGTCGCCTGGGCCTGATGGTGTGAGTCCCTTCCTGCTCAAGCACTGTGCAAATGAGCTGATAAGGCCCCGCACGCACATCTTTCAGCAGTGCCTCCAAATGGGCGCCTGACCAAGCCTGTGGAAGGAGGCTCGTGTCACGCCCGTACACAAGAAAAAGGAGAGGACTGTTCCAGCCAACTATCGTCCAATCTCGCTCCTGTCAGTTGTCAGCAAGATCTTAGAAAGGGTTTTGCAGAGCAACTGACCCACCACCTAGAGGAGACCACCTGATGTCCCCTAGACAGTACGGGTTTAGGAAGGGACGCTCCGCCTCGGACCTGCTTCTCCTGCTCTCCAAATCATGGCAGGACTCTCTGGACTCTGGCCGCCCATCGCTGGTGACTGCCCTGGATATCGCCGGGGCCTTTGACTGTGTGTGGCACAAGGGCCTCCTGGCAAAGCTTGAAAGCTTACGAGGACGGTAGCGTCAGGTGATCTCCTCCTCGAGGCCCCGAGGACCCACACCGTGATGGGCCAGCGAGCCTTTACTTGGGCCACGGCGACACTGTGGAACACCTTCACGTTTGAGGTGGATGTCGTGGCCATGAACACCCAGCAGGTGAAGGTGGCGGCCCACAGATGGTGCCGCTTACATCCACCTTAGTGCCCGCAAGGCGTAACACAGTGTCGTGTCAATAGTGATACATAGTGACACACACACACGTTGACACACATTGACACAGTGACACAGTGTACGTGTAAATAGTGTGCCTGAAAATTGCCTGTGACGACGTGACCCTCAGTCTGAAACATTTATATTTATTTTACCCTTTAAAAGGCAAAATTTTAGATAATGTCCCCGGACAGGGGGACATTTTTGCTTCTGCCCCCCATTTCTTCAACAACCTCTTTGCTTTTTGTACCCCAAATTATAATGTCAGTTGCTTAAATAAAAAATATAATAAAAAAAAAAAAAAGCTCCCCCTTCTCTCCCTCTCTCTCCTTCCCTCCCCCCTCCCTCTTCTTCTCTTCCTCCCCTTTCCCCCTCTCTCCCCTCTCTCCTCTCGCCCTCTCTCTCTCCCCGTCTCTCCTCCTCTCTCTCTCTCCCCTCTTTTTTTTTTATTTTTTTTTTTTTTATTTAAAAACTGACTGGTACTCATGGGCACAAATAAAAAGAGTTGTTAAAAGAAAGGGGTGGCAGAACTAAAGATGTCCCCTGTCCGGGGGACTCTTCTAAAAGCTATGCCTTATAGGATAAACTAATATAAAATGTTAAATGAGGGTCACGTCCGTCACGGCACTTTTCAGGCGCACTATTTACAGCACTGTGTCACTGTGTCAATGTTGTCATATGTGTGTTGTCACTATGTATCACTTTTGCACGAAATGTGTTACGCCTTAGGGGCAAAAGGCGGATTGACGGCACCACGGGGGGGCCCCACCCTCACTGCTGGGGTTTCTCCACGACATCCCCTCAACCGTAAAGGGTTCCACATGTCCCGTGGTCCAAAGAAAATTTCTCGCTGGCCCCCCACGGGGGTTCCTGGGGGCTCGGGGAGATCCCCTGACGCTACCTCCTCGTAGCGCGCTCTAAACCTCCTCCACGGGACCCGAACCCTGCAGGGGGGAAAAGGTTTGCCCCTGGCCTTGTGAAACATTTGGGGGGCACGACTCTCCTCCGGTGCCCAAGGCTTCAACTGGGAGCGGGATCATTCCCCCATGCTCTTCTGTAGTCGTTTTTTTGTTTTTTGTTTGTTGCTGGTGTTGGAGCTGCGCTGAGTTGTTGTTACTGTGTCGCTGCTGCTGCTCCCACTGTTGCCGCGGGCGACGTTTCCTGGATTTGGGTCTCGATTGGGTGTTGAGGCGCTAGCACCCTCTGCACTTTGTCCACATAAAAAGGGGTCACGGGGCATACTCATCAGGTGGGGGGACTGTACTCCTGCGGTCACGGGCCCCTTATACGCCGCAGGAGGCCGTCAGCGTGAGCAGGTGTTACTCGGCCAGGGATTCACCCTAGGGGAGGCTCGACGTGCCACTGTCTCCAGGGGGCGGTCAAGGGGAGCCGGAGTAAAACCCCCACCCCCGGATTGTTGATGGAGTCCTTGTGGCAAGGGTATGTCCTAAACTTCGCTTCCCCGAGACCCGGGGGTCCTCCCTCAACGTGATATAACCATGGCCTGGGTCTTCTCGGCAGCAAATTGATTTTGCCCCGTCTTCCCGGGCCGTGATGTCCCCAAAGTTGAGGTTGGTGGCATCTATCACGTTCGCGTCTCCTCTCTGGTGTGGGAGGGGGACACGGTGCAGTGCAGAAAGGGAAGACGCCACAGGGGGTTTTGGGGAAAGTCATTAAAGTAATGTTCCCGAGGGGCCCAGGCCGACCCCGTGGAACGGAAGCCTCCACCGGGTACGGGGCGACGTGCCCCATTCACCACCACCCCCAGACCCCGGGCTTGAAGGTGCTCGAAAACACGCCAGCAGGTGCCCGATCCCAGTTGTTCAAGCTTTGCCAGGAGGCCCTTTTGGGGGCACACACAGAAAAGCCCCGGCGATGTCCAGGGCATCACAGCGAGGGGCGGCCAAAGCCCGGGGAGTCCTCCATGTTTTGGAGAGCAGGAGAAGCAGGCCGAGGAGGATTTCCCCTTCCTAAACCGTACTGTCTGGGGGGAAATCGGGTGGTGCTCCTCTAGGGGGGCGGGTCGTTGCTCAAAAATAATCCTTTCTAAGATCTTCCCGAAAACTCATAGGGGATTGGCATATTTGGGCTGGATCAGTCCTCTTCTTTTTTTGGGTTTTGTGCGTGACACAGCCCCTTTAACAGGGTTGGCCAGGCCCCGTTTTGGGGCACTGCTAAAAATGTGCTGAGGGCCTTATCAGCTCCTGCACAGTGCTTGAGCAGGAAAAGGGGCCACACCATACCCAGGGACTTTTTGGGGTTTACGGTCGAGGAGGGGGCCACGATTTCCTCCGGACCACCGGGGGTCCAGGCCCAATACACATACGGGTGGGCGAGGTGGCTGCCTCTCGTCCGGGTCTATCATCCTGCTGAAATGCGTCGCCAGGGGGGGGCGCCTTCTCCTGGTGTTTTTTCCACCCAGTCTCCTCTGGTTGATGAGGGGCGGGGTTCTCTTTCCCGTGTGCGGTGACTTTCTCTCCTCACCAAGACCCCATTGCTTGGGGTTTAATTGTTGGGGCTATTTCCTCCGACGTCATTTTCCCCCCTTTTCCCGGCCCATGAAACTGCCCTGGTCATGGCCTTTCAGGGGGCGCGGGGCAGGGCCTTTTTCCTCTGTTGGGGGGGCGCTTTAGGGCCCCCAGCCTTTTATTTTTTCCCCGGGGAAAGGGCACCTGAAAATGAACCATGGGGGGTCTCGCGGCTCAGCCT
>JACEEZ010007544.1:35000-42500 GCA_016584305.1 Chionoecetes opilio
CCCCCTCTCCTCTCTTTTCTCTCTCTCTACCCCCCAGGGGGGCCCGGGTTTTGGTAGAGTACAGACTGATGTAGAGTCCCTGCTTTCGGTCAGGGGTTTCGAGTCCACTAATTTTCGTCCGGGCGTGGTGGGGGTTTGTAAAAAATTTTTTAATAGACCAATTTTTTAAAAATCGTTTTCTTTTTCTTTTAAAAAAATTTGTTTCTTTTTCAAAAAAACCCAAACCAAAAAAAAAAATTTTTTTCCTTTTTTTAAAAAAAACCCCAAACTAAAACCCATTGAAAAAAACATTTGAAAAAAAAAATTTTCCAAAAATATTTTAAAAATTTTTTTCCAAAACTAAGAACAGGGAGAAAAAGAAAAAAGCAAAGCGGAAAAAAGGAAAACAAAATAAAAACGAGAGAAAGAGGGAGAGAGAGAGAGAGAGGGGAAGGAGAGAGAAGAGGAGAGAGAGAGAGAGAGAGGGGAGAGAGAGAGAGAGAGAGAGGGGAGAGAGAGGAGAGAGAGAGCAGAGAGAAGGGGGCAGAGAGAGAGGGGAGAGAGAGGGGAGAGAGAGAAAAGAGGAGAGAGAGAGAAGAGGGGAGAGAGAGAGAGAAAAAGACAGAGGAGACAAGAGGGGGAGAAGGGGGGGAAGAGAGGAGAGAAAAAAAAAAAAAAAAGAGAGAGAGAGAGCACTGCCCCCCGTCCAGCGGGCGGCCCCCCCGTCCCAAATATCTTCCAGTTTTGGTCTCAGGACGGGAAAGTGGCCCCCCAGGGGAAGGTGGCAAGAGAAAGGGGGCGTTTTAAAAAAAAAAAGGGAAAGAAGAGGGGACCCAAAAAAAATACAGACCAATCCCCTCCGGGTCGTCCTGGGCCCAAGACACGGGAAACTTTTCATTGCCGCAGAATCTCCTACTTTTTCCCACCCCCAAAACCGCTTTCCTAAGCAACGGGATTTTTGGGCCCTTTACCCCTAACGGGTCTCCCAAACGACACCCTTTTCTCCTTATGCCCCACCTTTTTTGGACCAATCACTTGGACGAGGACCGACTTTTTCGTAAATGGGCCCCCGCCCATCGCCGGAGCTTTTGAAAAGGTGTGGCACTAGGGTTCATAAACGAAACCCCGCAGCATGGGGAGAAACCCGGCGGCCTTCTCCCCCTCCTTCAAGGGAAAACTGGGGCACAGACCCCTCAGCGTGGGGGTTTTAAAACGGACAAAAATTTGGGAAGAACCCCCCGGTTGGAGCTAGTTTCCCACGGGGCGGGTGTTCTTGGACCCCAATTAGGAATGTTTTTTCAAGGGCCCTCCTGATGCTCACCCCGGAAGCCAGCCTACCCCGAGGGACTGAAAACCCCCCCACTTTCCCCCTGTGACAGTACTGACCCCCGAAAATTGGGGCCCGCCCTCGCAACTAATTTTTGGGGAGCCCGTCCCTCATGGGGCACGGGGCCCAGGCTCCCCCCAAGGCCCAAAAACACAGGTCAGGGCTGATCCCCCGGGCGACTCATCCCCCAGGAAACCTCTACCCCACCCATATCCTATATAGGCCTATCCCCCCGGGCCCAAAGCGGTTGGGGTCTTGGGTGCTGGCTCAATGTCCCGAGTTCGAATCCTGGGGGGGAAATCTCTTTCAAGACCCTGGTAGGGGGGGCAAAAGGCCCTGATTTTCAGGGCCCCCCCAAGGAGAAAATGTCAATCCATCGGCGAGGACGGAAAAAACCCCCGCATGCTGTTATAACCTGTTCTCCGTGGCGGGGTTGCAACGAAGGGGATTTGGGGGACAGCTTTGAGCCTAAATTGAAAAATAAGTCAGAAAAAAAACGGGATCTTCACCTAAGACCAAAAATTTGTCACTAAAAAAACCCAGCCTGCGCCCCCAAAAGGGCAAAGTTGGCCAACTTTCATAAAAAGGAACTCTATAAGCCTACAGGCGCTATGGGCTCCAATATATATATATATATATATATATATATATATATATATATAAAATTTTTTTTTTAAAAAAAAAAAAAAAAAAAAAAAAAAAACTGAGGGGAAGAAAAGAGAGAAAAGAGAGAGAGAGAAAAGGAGAGAGGGAAAAGGAGGAGGGAAAAGGAGAGGGGGGAGAGAGAGAGAGAGGAGAGAGAAGAAGAAAAGGGGAGAGAGAAAAAATCAAAAAAAAAAATTCGTAGAAAATTTAATCATGACATTTAAATTTTTAACTCTCTCGCTCTCTCTCTCTCTCTGTTTACGTGTTTATATACAAGGGCAAGGGTGCTGCTCAAGGGTTTAAAGGGACTGGATTTAAAGGGGGAGAAAGGGAAGGTGACTGATGGTCCTTATAAATGTATAGTATAGGAGTGTGGGAGAAAAAATTAAGTTTAATTAGTGTTTGCTTGTTTGCTGCTTACCATTTTTTCAAGTTCTTGTTTTTCCTTGGTATTTTGTGTTTAGTTTTCTTCTTTTTATATTTGCCTTTGTTTTATTCCGTACGTCTATTATATTTTTGTGTGTGTTTGGTTTCATTTCTCTCTCTCCCCCCCTCTTTTATATTCTCTGTCTCTCTCGCTCTCTCGCTCACAAAGATCTGCAATTAACTTATATAATGAGCTACTTGATACTGCTATCCATTTTCCTCCTCCTCTTCTTCTTCCTCCTCCTCCTCCTTCTCCTCCTCTCCTCTACATTGACTCCCTCCTTAACCTCCTCCTCTTCACATAAGTAGCTCGGGGGAACACATTCATGACGAAAGTGAATATTAAAGGAGGAGGAGGAGGAGGAGGAGGAGGAGGAGGAGGAATACATAGGAATACATAGGAATAACATACACCAGGAGACCTATTGGTCCATAACGAGGGTATCTGCTAAACTACATACTACTAACTATCAACTACATGTAAGAAAAAAGTTGGAAAATGATACCATGTCCCTGAAGAAGATAGGAACATGGAAGTTTCGTAGTGAAGAATGATAGGATATGAAATATACTAACTACAACTATCACTAACACTAATCGATCCGGGGGAATATAATATGAATTCGCAGGGCATATCAATACCCATTTACTTTACAGTGCGCGTCAAGTCTGTTTTTAAATGTAGTTAGTGTGCTGGCTTCGACAACATTTGCTGGTAACTTGTTCCATCGATCAACAACTCTAACCTTGAAATAATTTTTACGGAGATCTGTGATGCAACGTTGACCGTTTAGTTTTAAACCGTTATTTCTTGTTGTCACTTGAGGAGAAAGCTTGAATAGGTTCTCTTGATTAATGGAGGAGGAGGAGGAGGAGGAGGAGGAGGAGGAGGGAGGAGGAGGAGGAGGAGGAGGAGGAGGAGGAGGAGGAGAGGAGGAGGAGGGAGGAGAGGAGGAGGAATGAATAACGAGAGAGGAGAGAGAGAGAGAGAGAGAGAGAGAGAGAGAGAGAGGAGAGAGAGAGAGAGATAGAGAGAGAGAGAGAAGAGAGAATAGAGAGAGAGACTTAATATTAAAGACATCCTGAAGATTTTAAACACACACACACACACACACACCACAACACACACGTCTACACACAACACGCACACCGCACCACCCAACCCACACACAACGTCCACACACACCACACACACACACAACACACCACACACAACACACGTCCCACGCACACACACACACACACGCACCCCCCCACACACACCCACAAACACACACACACACACGCAGCCCACGCACACACACAACAACACACACACACACACAAACAAAACATATTCAAGACTACACAAACAAACACATCGCAGGAAAAAATCTATAATTGCAATACAGATAAAGAAAATCTCTAAAAAAACAATGAAAAGTAAATATAAGATGAAAAAAGGGAATCAGAACACAATTAGGAGTAGAAAAGAACACATTAAAGTGATGTATAATAGGCAGTGAAGGTCAAACACACCTGTGATATAATACCTTGTTACGTTGTCACACGTTAGCTCCTTGTCATCTAATATACTATAGGAGTAGCCGTGTGTCTGTCTGTCTGTCTGTATGTATGTCTGTCTGTCTGTCTGTTTTGGGTAGCCGAAACTGTAGATTCAATTTTGATGAGAGTAGGCTCATAATATCGCAAATAAATCGTAGGTGGTACGCGGCTTTATCCCATGTCGATTGAATAGTTTTGAAGGAGAGTTTTGGGCTAAAAACACTTTAGGAGTAATAGATTTCAGGTAAAACTCTGCGGTAACGTCTTGCCGCAGTCCACAAGCTCAGTAGACTCATGGACGTTTATGTGCGTGTGTAGAGTGTGTGTGTGGTGTTGGAATCACAGGAACGTGTCTACCCCGAGGCACTTTGACCAGTGACCAACGCCAGCAACAACACGATTGGAATTTGCAATCACATGTTGTCTAATATATACTACTACTAAAAAACATCAATACTGGGTCCGAAGGGCCCACAAGCACTTGTACAGATCTATATATACACAACACAAAAACACAATGATACAATATCACAATACATATTAATATATATATATAGAGCGAGGGGGAGAAAAGGGAGAGAAAAGAGAGAGAGAGAGGAGAGAGAGAGAGAGAGAGAGAGAGAAGAGAGGAGAAGAGAGAGAGAGAGAGAGAGAGAAGAGAGAGAGAGAGAGAGAGAGAGAGAGAGAGAGAGAGAGAGAGATGAGAGAGAGAAGAGAGAGAGACGGGGGGGGGGAGGAGGCGAGAGCGAGAGGAGAGAGAGGGGAGAGCATACATACCAACACTTATAATACTAATTAATACAAAATATCTTTAATTCGATAAATTGCGAATAAATACAAATATACTGATGACAAAAAGAATGACATTTTTAATGTTCAGGCTGAAAAATAAACCTAATCTTTTAACTAATGAAGAAATGGAATAAACCTGACTAACTATAGTTTAAAACCATTCCAGGAATGACCTCAACCTTTCCTGAAAGTTTGGTTGAAATTAGGACAGAAATGGCGCACCCTTAGCTGGACAGACGGACAGTCAGTGAATTATAGTAAGAAACTCTGCGGTTACTCCTTGCCATAATTCACTAACTCAGTATAGACTTTCATCCAATATTATTATATTATTATTAATATAATTATCATTATCATCATTATTATTGTTATTGTTATCACTATTATTATCAATATTATTAGTGTATTATATTATTGTCATTGTTATTACAAATAGTCTTAGCTCCAGCTTAGCGTGTCAAGGGGTTCGAACCTCTGGACAGTCTTAGCTCCAGCCTAGCGTGTCCAGGGGTTCGAATCCGACCTGGTACTTTTATACAATTTGTCTTAATTTATTAAATATTATTATCATCAAAATTACCATTCACCTTTCCTGAAAGTTTGGATGAAATCGGATAACAAATGGCGGAGCCTTAGCTGTACAGATAGACGGACAGACAGACGGACATTCGATGCATTATAGTCAGATTATCATTAACCCCTTCACGCCCAGATCTTTCCTTTGCTATATGAAATCGTCTGTTGTTAGCCATAAAATTACGAAAAGTAACTGAATATACCAAATCAGTTGGTGGATAAGGATATACTAAACAGGTCATATCTATAAAATATTGCTTATATTCACTAAAAAATTTCTAAAGGTGCCCAAATTACAATGGAAATTACGTTCTGGGCCTGAATGGATGTATATTATCATTATTATTATTACAATTTTTATCATTATTACTACTACGTATTATTACCATCAGTTATTATCAGGATTATTATCATTATTACAATTTTGAATATTTGCAGCATCAAACAAACAATCTAAAAAATCCCGCGTTATTCCCAGTTCTCGTAAAACAAATAGCGAACTTGTTTTCCTCTTGGCCTCGTTTTCCTTGGCTCTTGGCCCTATCATGTTAAGAAAAAAAAGTGGGGTGGCCAATATTGTTTTTACTTCGGGAGTTCTAACAGTGAATCGAAGGAACTCTCACTGTATAAAAAAAGAATAACAAAGAAATAAACTGCAAAAAAAACCAATTTATTCTGTAGTTTTAAGGATCAGCATTTTTTTGGTTTTGTTGGGTCTAGTAGGAAACCTTTGAAAGGTTTGACATTCCAGGATTTTATTGGCGTTGTAGTCTATTTTTGTTTTACTATACGTATGAGTGAGGAGTTTGGGGGATATATTTATACTCTCTCTCTCTCTCTCTCTCTCTCTCTCTCTCTCTCTCTCTCTCTCTCTCTCTCTCTCTCTCTCTCTCTCTCTCTCTCTCTCTCTCTCTCTCTCTCTCTCTCTCTCTCTCTCTCTCTCTCTTTTTTTTCTTTTTTTTTTAAACTAAATACATTAATCACAAAGGGGGAGTTTATGTGCCAAAGTCCCGGCTGAGACGCCAAGGACTATCTCTGGCTGTATTATATTTTATTCATATCAATAATTATACAAATAATATGGAAAAGGTATAGCAATTCTCTACTATAAACTAATACACGAATGATTAAGAAATTATACTAACAACTATACGCTAATACAAAAAATATAAAGAAAATATACTAATACATTGATACACATACATATAAAGAAATTATACTAATATAAAACATTTATCTTATAATACAAATGTTTAGTCATTATTTTTATTGAATGTTTTTATTTCGTTAGTTCATCTTGCAGCCAGGCATTTACGCCCGATTTGAAGGCGTGCAGGGAAGTGGTGAGGTGCAGGTCGGTCTGGCGCACCAAGGTGTTCCAAAGTCGACCATAGCGGGGTAGGAAGGAGCGGAGGTAATGTTCCGTCCTCGCGAAGGGCACAGTCACCTGATGGTCGATGTTGTGGGCCGCACGGGTAGAATGGGAAGGTCTGGCCCGTGGATTGAGGCGCTGCTCTGCTAGTTGAAGAAGTTGAATCCTGTGATCCTTGTACATGACGCACATGCCTGCCACGTCACGCCGCTGCTGGAGAGGTTGAATTATCTGTGCAGCAGCCTCAGGGGCTTACAGCCGGCAGCCGAGCCAGCCGCTGGGCTCTGGCTTGAACCCGGTCAAGGAGGCCGAGGTATGACGGGGGGCAGGAGGACCATGCGAGGGGCGAGTATTCCATCAGGGAGCGGCCTTGTGACTTGTAGAGTGTGCCGACTCCCTGAGCGTCCAGGAGGTGCGCGACGCGTCGGATACAGCTCAGTTTCCAGGCAGCATCCTTGGCGATCTTCCTGACGTGCCTGGTGTATGTGAAGTCAGAGTTGAACTCAACCCCTAGAATGTTGACTGATTCCTGGAGGTGTATTTTTCTGCCTTCCAGGAAAATGGCGTGTTGATCCCAGTTGACTGCATCTTGCCTGCGGGAGATGAGGACGGCTTGGGTCTTGTCTGGTGCAAAGGTGACTTGCCATCTCTTGCCCCAGGAGGCGATGCTCTGCAGTGCCTGGTTGATGCGAATGACTGTTGTGGCGGTCACTTTTCTCACAGGTGAATGTGAGAGTACAGTCGTCTGTGTACGCTCTTGCCTTAGGAATCAGCTGCAGGATGTCGTTGAAATAAACGTTCCATATTAATGGCCTGAGTACACTTCCTTGAGGGACAC
>JACEEZ010007544.1:47500-60000 GCA_016584305.1 Chionoecetes opilio
GCGGCACATCACCACCGCCACCATACCACCACAACCCATTACCGCCCGCATGCCCTTGAACTTGAAAGCTGAAACACTCCCCACCTGACCCACAACCGCCCCTCTGACCCTACTAAAAAAAACACGCGCTGCCGTGTACAGTATTTTGTTTTCCGCTCTCTCCCCTCGTCGCCAATGATACGCAGCCCCCCATCATGGCTGATAACGACAACACCATAAAACGTCGACGCCTCTCTCCACAGAAAGATTGTGGGCAGGGCAAAGCGGTTGTACCAGGCTCCAGTTATTGGTGTGTGCTTACTCCCCCGCAACAAACACACGCAGTCGTGCAGTCAGCCGGAGTGTCCCAACGCTGTTTTGGTGGCGATTGTTACGGAGGAAACTCGAGGGCCCAGCTTCGGACCGCCCGAGGCGTTTGCGCCCCATCAACCGCGAGCCAGTCGCGCCCCATCAGCCCCGTCCAGGCCGCTGCCCCACTTCAACCCACACCGCCCCAATCCCTGGGGAAACAGGTCTTCATAGCAGAGCTGGTCTCCTTCACCTTTTGGAACTAAGAGAGTTCCTTGGAAGGATTCTGGTTGAAACGTCTCTCAAGGCAGAAAAATAAAGACTTCGGGAAAAGCAGAAAGAGGGAGTCGTCGATCTTTGCGCCTTCTTAGCAGGCCCCCCCCTGACGAAAGTCGACGGCCTCGCCCCCAAACCCATTGCACGGGGACACCCCTGTTGTCACTCAGGCGACTAGTGCCCTCCCAGAAAAATTTGACTCTGACTGGGGCGCAGCTTGTAGCGCGCACCCTGAACTGAAGGCGTGGTGGGAATCGGGGAAACCCCGTCCTCTTATATTATCTCACAGGCCCCAAACCCAGGGAAGTGCGGGCCCTCGACAAAACCACCCACCCCCGGCTCGCGGTACTCAAGCCCACCCTACCTTTCCCGACCCCCGACCAGACCTCCCCCCCAAACCCTCCACGGGGAGACGCAGCCTCGAAGAGCCGCTCCATCCCGACCCCCCCGATCAGGGGAGCCCCCCGCGCCCCAAAAAAACCCGGGCGGTCAAAAGTCCCTCTCATCAAAGGAGGCGCCGGTTACAGTACTAGCGGCGGCAATATAGACGCGCCGCCAAAACTACGACTCCACCACCACTCATCCCGGGGCGGACAAAACCTTCCGCATTTGGAAAGTGCCTTTCAGCGAGGTCACACCAGACATCACTGCACCGCCATCGTCTGTGAATACTGAGACAAAAGGAGTCATACTCGCGCCCTTTTGCCGTAAAAACGGCTGGCTGAGGGAAAAACGGAGCCAAAGCTGCGAGTAGTCGGTTCAGGACATATTGCAGACAATTTTTTCATCGAGCAGCTGAAGAAAGGCAGGAACGATTCTTCAGGGCCCTGCTCACGAACGATCCCTCTCCTCACCAATCCTCTCCTCCCAGCCCACTCGACCCATCACAGCATCACCACAGGTGTTACACCATGCCATACGCTCCTGCCGCCCCCCCATACCATCATAAGGGCAAGGGAATGGCACAACGCTGGCCTCAAGATCCTGTCTGCCAACGTTCGCGGCTTCAGGCGAATGTCGGCGAGCTAACACACACCGTCCTCAGGAACAAAGTGACGTCGTGGTGGCCGTCGAGACGTTCCTGACTGATGAGTGTTTTGACATCATGTGGACAGAACCCCGGGCTATTGTCACTGGATGCGGCGTGATCGAGGCACGGACAAGGCGGGGGGTGTAGCAGTTGGTCCCCGTGAGGGACTGCAGTTCAGTTTCTGCCTGTCCCGGTCCCCCAGGAGATAGAAGCGATGTTCTTCCACCTTCTCCCCACAGACAAAAGTGCTGTTTTTGTTTTGCGCTCTTTATCGCCCACAATGGCACGGCGCAGCACCCCAGCCTTCCTCACCGACCAGCTGGACACCTTCTGGCCCCCCGGACTGCCAGAACAGCGTTTACCTGGGCGACCTGAATCAGCACTTGGTGAAAAGGGCCTTCACAGAGTGACAGTGGTCCATGGGTCACCAATCACGTCACTTCCCCACACCGTACGAGGTGGCTCTCTGGACCCAGTGTCATGATCTTCCTGCAGACTCAGTGCAGTGCAGCCAGTGAACACAGTTGGCAGTTCTGATCATCATACAGTGCTCTCCCACTTGGCCCACACCCCGCCCGCGAGGAAACATGCCAGCAGGTCATTTGGCTGTGGGATAGAGCTGATGGTGGCCATCAAGTGCGTTCTGTCTGACACTGACTGGCCGCTGCGCTCTGCGGTGAGTGGGGTCAACAAGTGGCCACCTTCACCGCCCTTCTCCTTTCCACGGGGTCCAACATGTTCCACATAGAGTGTACGAGGTGAGCTGCGAGACCCGCCGTGGGCGGGGTTTCAGGGTCCCCCTTGCCGCGGAGGATAAATACAAGGCCCGGGTTTCGCCTAAAGTGCCGCCCACACAGAGGAACAAAGGGCCCCGCACCGCGCCCCCTGTAAGGCCATGACCAGGGGCAGCTTTATGGGCCAGGAAACAGGTGGGAAAATGACGTCAGGAGGAAACTAGCCCCCAATCAAGTGGGCCCCAAGCAATGGGTGGTCCTTTGGGGAAGGAGAGAAAGGCACCGTCACCCAGGAGAGAAACCCGCCCTCATCACACCCGCAGGAGGGCTGGGTGGTAAAAAACCAGGAGGGAAAGGGAGACCTCCTGGCGACGCACTTCAGCGGAAGATGACGATACAGGACCCTGAGAGGCAGCCACCTCGCCTCCCCGTATGTGTCACCTGGGCCTGGACAGCCGTGATCACGGAGGAAAATCGTGGCCCGCCTCCTGCGTACCGTCAACACCAAAAAAGTCGCTGGGCCTGATGGTGTGAGTCCCTTCCTGCCCCAAGCACTGTGCAGATGAGCGATAAGGCCCCGCATGCACATCTTTCAGCAGTGCCTCCAACGGGCGCCTGGCCAAGCCTGTGGAAGGAGGCTGTGTCACGCCCGTACACAAGAAAAAGGAGAGGACTGATCCAGCCAACTATCGTCCAATCTCGCTCCTGTCAGTTTTCAGCAAGATCTTAGAAAGGATTATTGCAGAGCAACTGACCCCCCACCTAGAGGAGCACCACCTGATGTCCCCTAGGGCAGTAGGGTTTTGGAAGGGACGCTCCGCCCCGGACCTGCTTCTCCTGCTCTCCAAATCATGGCAGGACTCCCTGGACTCTGGCCGCCCGTAGCTGGTGATTGCCCCGGACACGCGGGGCCTTTGACTGTGTGTGGCACAAGGGCTCCTGGCAAAGCTTGAACAGTCGGCATCACGGGACACCTGTGCGTTGTTCTCGAGCTACCTGCACAGCGGAGTTGAGGGTGGTGGGGGAATGGGAGCACGTCAGCCTAGTACCCGGTGGAGGCTTCCGTTCCCCAGGGACGGTCTGGGCCCATCCCTGTGGAACATTTACTTTAATGACCTCCTCCAAAGCTTCCCTGTGGCGTCTGCCTATGCTGACGACTGCACCGTGTCCAAATCCTACACCCGAGAGGAGACTGCGATAACGCGATAAGCGATAAACGTGATAGATGCCAAACCCAAACCCTCACTTGGTGACATCACGGCCTGGGGAGACGGTGGCAAGTCAAAGTTTGCTGCCGAGAAGACCCCGGCCATGGTTTTATCACGTTCGAGGGAGGACCCCCGGTACTCGAGAGGAAGCTGAAATTTGGGGGGCGATAACCTTGCCATCAAGGACTCCATAAAAATCCTGGGGGTGGAGGTTGACTCAGGCTCCGCTTGACCGCCACTGGAGACAGTGGCACGTCGAGCCTCCGAGGGTGACTCTCCTGCGCCCAGTAAGGCACCTGCTCGACGCTGACGGCCTCATGCGGCTGAATAAGGCCCCAAGTGAGGCCGTATGGAGTACAGTCCTCTACAGTCCTCAGGTACCGTGCGTGAGTTACCTAGGGGCCAGATTGTCAAATGTTCCTTCGGTGAAGAAGTCTTCGTCACGTAGTTCACGTCACGTCTACCGTCAAAAAATTTGAGCCGCGACGGATATCGCGCATCGCGGTGAAGGTAACAGAAACGAAGACCAAGCACAGACCATGTCTTCACCCTTTCTTCGCGGGCGCTGATCTCATCTGTACTTTTCACCCCCTTATTTGGGTAAAATAAAAACATTTTTGTGACTTTGTGTTACTTTTTACTGTTTATGGACGAAATTAACCTTGTGGTAATAAAAAAGAGTGGTTTAAAAAATTTTACGGGGGACCAGGCGGGCTGGGCAGAGCGGTTTCACTCGGCGTCGGAGGGCCCCGCTGGCAAATGCGGGGCGGAGCCCGGGGGGGGGCAGGGAAAATTTTTTCGTACTTTCGTATTAATTCAATCACGACTCACTTCCCCGGATTTTGAGACATAACTATATTTCCCAACCAAGTTTCACTGATTTTCTGAAGGAGATACATTGCTGCACAGCACAGAGTGGCATAGTACTCCTTCCAGCATACCAACCTTACCGTGACAAGATACACCAAGGGAAAAGACGAAGAAGGATTCAACGTTACCCGGCTTCCGTGTTAGCGCAGAGAAAATCGTCGTGTGGTCAAGTCATGGGAAGGGAAAGGTGACATTTAACAATCTGGCCCCTTTGAGTTTTGTTTCACGGGTGGGAGGGAAGAGAAGGTGAAGATTTTGTGTGTGTCGTGTTTGTCTACGGGCCGATTGTCAAATGTTCTCTTCGGTGAAGAAGTCTTCGTCACGTAATTGGTAACCCTCAAACTGATTTGAGCCGCGATGATTATCGTCGCATCGCGGTAAAGGTAAAGAAACGAAGACCAAGTACAGACCATGTCTTCACCATTCCCTTCGCGGGCGCTGATCTCATCTGTACTTTTCATCCCATTATTGAATAAGAAAAAGACATTTCAGTGACTTTGTGTTACTTTTTACTTGTTTATTGACGAAATTAACCTTCGTGCGTAATAAAAAGATTGGTTTAAAATCTCACCGGAAGACACGGGCGGGCTGGGCAGAGCGGTGCACCTGGCGTCTGGCAGGCGCGCTGGCAAATGCGGGGCGGAGCGGGGCGGGGCGGGGCACACTTGTTTTCGTACTTTCGTATTAATTCAGTCACGACTCACTTCCCTGGTTTTTGAGACACTAACTATTATTTCCCAACCAAGTTTCACTGATTTTCTGAAGGAGATACATTGTTGCACAGCACAGACGTGGCATAGTACTCCTTCCAGCATACCAACTTTACCATGACGGGACTACACGAAGGGAAAAGACGCGGAAGGATTCAACGTTACCCTGGCTTCCCGTGTAACGCAGAGAACTCGTCGTGTGGTCCCGTCATGGGAAGGGAAAGGTGACATTTAACAATCTGGCCCTTCTCGTTGGAAGTTCATAGTTCTGGTCAATACATTTTTTGGGATGAAAAACTGTGGTTCCTAGTTATTACATACCATCTTACTAATATTTATCTGGTGCTCTTCATGTTTTGCCATGTCTAGGCATGTATTTCGCGGGGGTCGGAGCCCGACCCAATTTGAGGACTTCTGGCAAGGGCAAGACAATGGCTATTTTCAATAATTTGTTTGGCATCTCCCATTTTACACTCGGGGAAAGCTATTTGTTAATTTGCAGTTGTTTATGTGCAGTATCTTCAGTGTGTGCTAGTCTAGATAAGTGGCGGGGGTCGTGGGCCTCACTTTAAGGGCTTCTGGCGGCACCATTGCAGAGGAGTATTTGTCTGGTATGGGTCATTTCCTACTCTGGGGAATGTACTCATTCAATCTAAGTTGGTTCCATTCAGTATCTTCAATGTTTGTGCTAGCCTAGATGAGTGGCGGGGGTCGTGGGCCTCACTTTAAGGGCTTCTGGCGGCACCATTGCAGAGGAATATTTCTCTGGCATGGGTCATTTCCTACTCTGGGGAATATACTCATTCATGTAAGAGTGGTTCCGATCGGTATCTTTAATATCTATGCTAGCTCGAAATTTTGGCCCTTTTTTGCCCATCTGGCAAGGCCAAAACAGCGGGATATTTGTCTGGCATTGGTCATTTTACACTTTGGGGGATGTACTTGGCCATGTAAAGTTGATTTTATGTGGTACCTCCAATATCTATGCTAGCCCGAAAAAAGGGCCACTTTAAGGGCCCCCAGGGGTCACACGCAACCAGTGGTACCCGGCAGACGGCCATTTCAAAACATCCCACGCTACACCTGAGATGTCCACATACTCCAATATTGGTATCCTTCTCATCTATGCTGAAGGCCTCTGGCTGCCGGTCTATAGTGTGCTAAACAGAAGCAAACAATACACAAAAAAACATCGAGCCCATGACCAGAACAATAAAAGTCGAATGTGATGACAAACGACCAACTAAGTAGTTACGAGTATTTAAAGTATTTTTTGGAGAAAGAAAGAGCGAGAGAGAGAGAGAGAGAGAGAGAGAGAGAAGAGAGAGAGAGAGACGAAGATGGAGAGAGAGAGAGAAGAGAGAGAGAGAGAGAGAGAGAGAGAGAGAGCGAGAGAGAGAGAGAGAGAGAGAGAGAGAGAGGAGAGGAGAGAGAGAGAGAGAGAGAGAGAGAGAGGAGAGAGGATGAGAGAGGAGAGAGAGAAAAAAAAAAGAGAGAGCGAGCGAGCGAGCGAGAGCGAGAGCGAAGAGAGAGAGAGGAGAGAGAGAGAGAGAGAGAAAGGGGGAGAGAGAGAGAGAGAGAGAGAGAGAGAGAGAGATCAGCAGGACGGCAGCTCGAGACCGCCCTCACCGGCACTCCTGGCGTTGCTCTCCCCAAATACGGAGAGACAACGATAGCACGAAGGACACCTTGATATCTCCTTCGTCACTGACATTCTTCGCCCTGCGCCTCTTGGGCCTCCACCCCACACTAACCCGCGACCACTTTGCCATAATTTGCCCCCTCAACTACCTAAAGTCCCTCTCCCCAAGCCACCCCCCCAGATGGAACACAAAACTGGCCAATTGGGCAAAGTTTCAAACCGCCCTCAAAACACACCTCTCCACTCTTGACCCACCCCCTCACCCTTGATCAAAAGGAGGCCGCCCTTACAGATGTCTTTCACGCCGCGCATCGAGAGCATCCCGCCCCACATCTTCCTCTACCACAAAGCCCCTTGGGACTACTGGTTTTATAACGCCCGCGTGAAGGAGCTCAACAGCCGCTTTAAAACTCCCCCCGCAGACAATACCCCCGAAAACCAACGGCTCAAAACAGGGCGCTCCTTCAGGCAGTTGTCAGTGCTGCCAACAGGAGGAAAGCTGACATTCGGAGGGAGAACTGGCTAAACTGGTGTCGAGGGCTCGACTCCCACTCGTCACTCGGTGAAATGTGGCGACAGTTACAAGTCATCGCAGGCAACAAACGGCTATCCCACCTCCCCACCCCGACCCTGCTCGCGAAGCAGAGAGGCTTACCTCCTCATTTGCCACTCGCACCTGCACTGACAATCTACCAGCTGAGACACGCGACAGATTGACAGAGCTCCTGCCAGCAAGAAATGATCAAGTAGACAGCGCCTGTGAGGATCAGTCAAACACCAACACATCCCTCACCCTCCTCAAACTACGCCGGGCACTTAAGATGAGTGGAGATACCTCCCCCGGGGCTGACAAGATTACATACTCCATGATCACCAATGCAGGCTCAGATGGTCACTCCGCCCTTCTCACCCTCCTCAACGCCTCCTGGGAGGCCTGCAAACTACCATCAAAATGAAAGGAGTCCCCTTCCCCAAGACCCATCCATCGCCCCACACGTACGGGACCGACTACACCGTCTCCGTCTCGGCTTTCCTTGCTCTGAGGAAATCCGCCAGGGCGCTGTGGACATCACCTGTGATCACTGCCAGGTAACCTCCCCCTTTGCACTCCAACACTACCTCCTGAATTGCGAGGCAACCTCCCACCTCAGGGAACGCCTCCCACCTCATCCGCAGCCCTGATATCCAGGTGCCGCCGCCGCTGCTGCTGCGGTAATCAGATCTGTCCCTCTGGCCACTCACCACCTCCACCGTTCGGGAGTACCCCCCCCTAAGGTAGCTCCAAACATGCCTTTTTTTATTGTAATTTCCACAATTCCACAGGCGGGCTGTATAGGCAAAAGTCGCGTCAACACAGGGTGACTAAATATTAACAACAAAAAACAGAGAGAGAGAGAGAGAAGAGACGAAGAGAGAGAGAGAGAGGAGAGAGGGAGAGAGGGGGAGAGAGAGAGAGAGGGGGAGAGAGAGGGGAGAAGGAGAGCGGAGAGAGAGAGGGAGGAGAGAAAGAGAGGAGAGGGGAGAGAGGAGGGGGAGAAAAGCGTTGGAGAGAGGAAGGGAGAGAGAAAAAATAAGATAGCTAAATAAACTTCCATCATTACAAGAGTTACGAATGTTGAGGCAAGATTAGTATCCTCCTCCTCCTCCTCCTCCTCTTCCTCCTTCTTCTCTCTCCTCTTCTTCATCTTCCTCTTCTTTCTTTCTTCCCTTTTTATTCCTATAGCTTTCTTTTTACTATTTCTCCTTTATTATTTCTTCCTATATTTTATAGTTTGCTCTATTCTTTTTCGTTTACTGTCATGCATATTCCAATCTACATATGTATTATTTTTTCTTGTATTTTTTCGTATTTTATCAAGTTGCTGCATAAAAATAATCTAAATTTAAACAAGTAAATCTAAATTCTGTGTTATTTAATGTTTCAAGATATATTTGTTTATTTTCTCTCTCTCTCTCTCTCTCTCTCTCTCTCTCTCTCTCTCTCTCTCTCTCTCTCTCTCTCTCTCTCTCTCTCTCTCTCTCTCTCTCTCTCTCTCTCTCTCTCTCTCTCTCTCTCTCTCTCTCTCTCTCTCTCTCTCTCTCTCTCTCTCTCTCTCTCTCTCTGTCTCACTCTGTCTCACTCTCTTTTCCTGTGTATGAGCAATTAAATATAGCTGTCAATCTCTCCTAAACTCCTTCCAACACTCGTCCTCTCCCTTCTTTCCTTCCTTTCTTCCTTCCTTCTTTCCTTATTTTCCGTCCTTCAACCCTTCATTTGTTTCTCCTGTCATCACCTAATTTATGAATCAATCAAATATGACGTGCCCACCCACCTCTCTCTCTCTCGCAATAACTATTCTTCTATTTTTCTTTCTTCCTCGACAAATTTTTCAATTTTTTCATCAGCATCTCTACCTCCTCCTCCTCCTCCTCCTCCTCCTCCTCCTCTTCCTCCTCCATACATTTTTTCCTTTCCTTTCAATTTGGATTTTACGAGAAATTTTTTGCCTTATTTTTACTTGTGCCCTTTTAGCAAATTTCTCCTTTACCCAAAAAATTTTTAAAATNGAAAAGGGGAGAGAGAGAGAGAGAGAGAGAGAGAGAGAGAGAGAGAGGGGAGAGAGAGGGGGAGAGAGAGAAGCGAGAGAAGAGAGAGGAGGAGAAAAAAAAAAAGAGGGGCGAGCGAGCGAGGAGAGCGGAGCGAGAGAAGAGAGAGAGAAGAGGAAGAGAAAAGAGAGAGAGAGAGGAGAGAGAGAGAGAGTTTCAGCGGGGGCAGCTCGAGACCGCCCTCCCCCGGCATCCGGCGTTGCTCTCCCAAATACGGAGAGACAACGCATATGCACAAGGGACACCTTGATATCCCCTTCGTCACTGCCATTTTTTTCGCCCCTGGCCTTTGGGGGGCCCTCCACCCCCCCAAAACCCCACGACCATTTTGCCATAATTTGCCTCTAACCACCAAAAAGCCCCCTCCCCCCCCCCCCCCCACCCCCCAAGGGAACACAAAAACGGCCAATTGGGCAAATTTTCCCAAACCGCCCTAAAAAAACACCCTCCACTCTTGACCCACCCCTCCCCCTTTGGATCAAAAGGGGGGCCGCCCTTAAGTGTCTTTCACCGCCCGCCGCCCCCCGCACCGAGACATCCCGCTAAATCTTCCCTTTCCCCCACAAACCCCCTTCCGGGACTAGGGTTTTTAAACGACCCCGGTGAAGGAGCCCAACCCCGCTTTAACTCCACCCCAACAATACCCCCCGAAAACCAACGGTCAAAACAGGGGCGCCCCTTCAGGCATTTTGTCCAGTGCTGAAAAAAGGGGAGGAAAGTGACATTCGGAGGGGAATGGTTTTTTAAGGTTTGTCGAGGGTCGCTCCCACTCCACTCTGGTTTGAAATGGGGTTTTGGCGACATTAAATTCTTTCGCAGGCAACAAAGGGCCCTATCCCACCTCCCCACCCCGACCCTGCTCGCGAAAAGCCAGAGGGGCCTTACCTCCTCAATTTTGCCACTCCGCACCTGCACTGAAAATTCCCAGCTGGAAAACCGCGACAGTTTGACAGAGCCCCCGGCCCAGCAAGAAATATAAAAAGTAAAAAAGCCCTTTGTTTTGGGAGGACGGGTCAAACACCAACACATCCCCACCCTCCTCAAAACCCGGGGGGACTTAAGTGAGTGGAAACCCCCCCCGGGGGGGCTGAAAATTAATACTCCATGATAAACCAATGCAGGCTCAGATGGTCACTCCCCCCCTTTCCCCCCTCCTAAAACGCCCCCTGGGAGGCCTGCAAACTCCCATCAAAATAAAAGGAGCCCCCTTCCCCCAAGACCCACCCATCCCCCACACGTACGGACCGATACACCGTCCCCCGTCTCGGTTTCCCTTTGCTTGGGGAAACCCGCCAGGGCGTGGGACACACCTTTGATCACGCCAGTAACCCCCCTTTTGCACTCCAACACTACTCCTGAATTGGAGGCAACCCCCACCTCAGGGAACGCCCCCCACCTCATCCGCAGCCCTAATCCGGTGCCGCCGCCCCCTGCTGCTGCGGTAATCAGATCGTCCCTCTGGGCCCCTCACACCTCCCCGTTTTGGGAGTACCCCCCCCCCAAGGTGCTCCAACCACTGCCTTTTTTGCTATTGTAAGGGAAAAATTCCACGGGGGGGGGCTGCTATAGGCAAAAAATCGGTCAACCAAGGGTTTACAAATATTAACAACAAAACAGAGAGAGAAGGAGAGGGGAGAAGAGAAGGGGAGGAAAAAGAGAGAGAGGAGAGAAAAAAGAGGAGGGGGAAAGGGGGAGAGAGAGGGGAGAAGGGGGAAGGAAGGGGGAAGGGGGAGAAAAGGGGGGAAGAGGGGGGAGAGGGGGAGAAAGGGGGGGGGGGGGGGGGGGAAAAAAAAAAAAAAAAAAAAAAAATTTAGAAGAAAAGAGAAGAGAGAGAGAAGAAAAAAAAAAAAAAAAAAAAAAGGGGGAAAAAAAAAAAAAAATAAAACTTCCACATTACAAGATTTCGAATGTTGAGGCAAGATTAGTATCCTCCTCCTCCTCCCCCCTCCCTTTTTTCCTCCTTCTTTTTCCCTCTTCTTTATCTTTCCCCTTCTTTTTTTCTCTTTCTTTTTATCCTCAAAGCTTTCTTTTACTATTTCTCCCTTTTTTATTTCTTCCTATATTTATGTTTGCTCTATTCTTTTTTGTTTACTGTCATGAATTTCCAAAACTAAAATGTTTTTTTTTTCTTTTTTGATTTTTGTATTTTATCAAGTGCTGCATAAAAAAAAATTTAAATTTTAAAACAAGTAAATCAAAAATTCTGTGTTTTTTAATGTTTCAAAAATTTTTTGTTTTTTTTCTCTCTCTCTCTCTTTTCTTCTCTCTTCCTCTTCTTCTCCTCTCTCTCCTCTCTCTCTCTCTCTTTTTCTCTTTTCCCCCCTCTCTTCTCTTCTCTCTCTCTCCCTCTCTTTCCTCCCCCTCTCTCCTTCTCTCTTCTCTCCTTCCTCTCTCTCTCTCTCTCTCTCTTCTCTCTCTCTGTCCCTCTTCCCCCCTCTTCCTGTTTTGGGGGAGAAATTTTAAATATACTTTTCAATCTCTCCTAAACTCCCCCCAAACACTGTCCTCTCCCTTCTTTTCCCTTCTTTTTCCTTCCTTTTTTCCCTTTTTTTCCGTCCTTAAAAAAAACCCCCTTTTTTCTCCTTCACACCAATTTATGAAAAATCAAATATGAGTGCCCACCCCCCTCTCCTCTTCGCAAAAACTATTTTTCTATTTTTTTTTCTTCCTCGACAAATTTTTTTTTTTTCACAGCCCTTCCCCCCCCCTTTTCCCCCCCCCCTCCTCCTCCCCTTTCCCCTCCCTCCTCTTTCCCCCCCCTCCCCTCCCCCTTTTTTTTCCCTTTTTTATTTTTTAAGAAAATTTTTGTCCCTTTTTTTTTTTTGTTTTCACATAATTTCTCCTTGACTAAAACTTTCTATTATTCTTTTTCCTTTTTTTTTTTGTTTCTTCTTCCCCCCCCCTTTTCATTTTAATTTAAACTTCTTTTTTAATTTTTTTTTTCTTTCTTTTTTTTTCCTTTTTCCCTTTTCTTTTTTTCTTTTTTATTTTCCCTTTTTTTTTTATTTTTTTTTTATCTATTAATTTTCTCCCCTTTTTTTTTTTTTCCTTTTTTAGTAATCCTAAAACCTACATTTTTTCTTTCTCCTCTTTTCTTTTCTTTTTCTTTTTTCCTCCCCCTTTTTTTTCTTCTCTCTCTCTTCTCTCTTCTCTCTT
>JACEEZ010007544.1:65000-75000 GCA_016584305.1 Chionoecetes opilio
TGTCTGTCTGTTTCTGTCGTATGGCGTCTCTGTATGTCTGTCTGTATGTATGTATGTAGTTAACTGTCTGTTGTGTATGTCTATCTGTTTATGTCTGTATGTCTGTCTGTTTCTGTTTGTATGTCTACTCTGTCTGTCTGTCTGTCGTCTGTCTGTCTGTTAGCTGTTTTTTTGTGTAGTTTGTCTACCCATCTGTCTGTCTGTTTCTGTCTGTATGTCGTCTCTGTATGTCTGTCTGTCTGTATGTATGTATGTCTAACTGTCTGTTTTTGTAGTCATCTGTTTCTGTCTGTATGTCTGTCGTTATGTGTGTATGCCGTCTCTGTCTGTCTGTCTGTCTGTCTGTCTGTCTAAAATGCCGTTTGTGTAGTTGTTCTACCCATCTGTTATCTGTCTGTCTGCCTAGCTGTATGTCTGTCTGTCTTTGTCTGTATGTCTGTCTCTGTCTGTTAACTGCCTGTTTGTGTATGTCTCTCTACCAAGCTGTGTGTCTGTCTGTAGTTATATGTGTATATGTCCGTATGTCTGTCTCGTCTGTCTGTCTGTCTGTCTGTTTGTGTAGTCTGTCTACCAAGCTGTGTGTCTGTCTGTAGTTATCTGTGTCTGTCTGTTTGTCTGTCTGTCTGAATATATATATATATATATATAATATAATATATATATATATATAAAATATGTGTCTGTCTCTGTCTGTATGTCTGTCTGTATGAATGTTTGTCTCTGTCTATCTGTCTGTTTCCGTTAATAATACAACACTAAGAGAAAGAAAGAGAGAGAGAGAGGGGAGAGAGAGAGAGAGAGAGAGAGAGAGAGAGAGAGAGGGGAAGAGAGAGAGGAGAGAGAGAGAGGGGAGAGAGAGAGAGAGAGAGGAGAGAGAGGGGAGAGAGAGAGAGGAGAAGAGAGGAGAGAGAGAGAGAGAGAGAGAGAGAGGTGGCTCTCTGGACCCAGTGCTCACTGATCTTCCTGCAGACTCAGTGCATTTGCAGCCAGCTGAACACAGTTGGCAGCTCTGATCATCATGCAGTGCTCTCCCACTTTGGGCCCTACACCCCCCAGCGAGGAAACATGCCAGCGGGTCATTTGGCTGTGGGTTTAAGAGCTGACTGGCTGGCCATCAAGCACGTCCTGTCTGACACTGACTGGGCCGCCGCGCTCTGCGGTGACGTGGATCACAATGTGGCCCCCTTTCACCGCCATTTCCTTGCCGCGCGGGCCAACATTTTCCACATAGAGTATACGAGGCTGAGCCGCGAGACCAGCCGTGGTTCGGTTTCAGGTGTCGCCTTGCCGCGGAGGATAAATACAAGGCCTGGGTGCGCCTAAAGCGCCGCCCCACACAGAGGAACAAGGCCCGCACCGCGCCACCTGTAAGGCCATGACCAGGACAGCTTCATGGGCCAGGAACAGGTGGGAAAATGACGTCAGGGGGAAAAATATCAGACAGCCCAGACAGCCTCCAATCAAGTTGACCCCAAGCAATGGTGGTCCTTGGTGAAGGAGAGACAAGGCACCGTCACCCAGGAGAGAATCCCGCCCCTCATCACACCAGCAGGAGATTGGGTGGTAAAAAACCAGGAGAAAGGCAGACCTCCTGGCGACGCACTTCAGCAGGAAGATGACGACACGGGACCCTGAGAGGCAGCCACCTCGCCTCACCCGTATGTGTCACCTGGGCCTGGACACCCCGGTGGTCACGGACGCCCATCGTGGCCCCCCTCCTGCGTACCGTAAAACACCAAAAGGCGCCGGGCCGGGATGGTGTGAGTCCTTCCTGCTCAAGCACTGTGCAGATGAGCTGATAAGGCCCCTCACGCACATCTTTCAGCAGGCCTCAAACGGGCGCCTAGCCAAGCCGGGAAGGAGGCTCGTGTCACGCCCGTACACAAGAAAAAGGAGGGACTGATCCAGCCAACTATCGTCCAATCTCGCTCCTGTCATTTGTCAGCAAGATCTTAGAACGGATTATTGCAGAGCAACTGCCCCGCCACCTAGAGGAGCACCACCTGATGCCCCCTAGACAGTAGGGGTTTAGAAGGGACGCTCCGCCTCGGACCTGCTTCTCCTGCTCTCCAAATCATGGCAGGACTCCCTGGACTAGGGGCCGCCCATCGCTGGGATTGCCCTGGACATCACCGGGGCCCTTTTGACTGTGTGTGGACAAGGGCCTCCGGCGAGCTTGAACAGCTCCCCATCACGGGAACCTGCGGGCGTTGTTCTCGAGTTACCTGCACAGCCGGAGTCTGAGGGTGGTGGTGAATGGGAGCACGTCAGCCACGTACCGGTGGAGGCTTCCGTTCCCCAGGATCGGTCCGGGCCCATCCTGTGGAACATTTATTCAAAACCTCCCCCCAAAGCCTCCCTGTGGCGTCTGCCTATGCTGACGACTGCAAACCCTGTCCCACTCCTACACCAAAAGAGGAGACTGCGAACGTGATAGATGCCACCAAACGTCAACTGGAGACATCACGGCCTGGGGAAGACGGTGGCAAGTCAAGTTTGCTGCCGAGGGAAAACCCAGGCCATGGTATATACGTTCGAGGGAGAAACCCCCGGCTACTCGATGGGAAGTGAAGTTTGGGACGATTTTCCCTTTTCCATCAAGGACTCCATCAACATCCTGGGGGTGGAGGTTGACTCCCGGCTCCGCTTTGACCCCCACCGGAGACAGTGGCACATCCAGCCTCCCTGAGGGTGACTCTCCTGCGCCGAGGTAAGGCACCTGCTCGACGCTGACGGCCTCATGCGGCTGTATAAGGCCCAAGTGAGGCCGTCATGGAGTACAGTCCTCTCACCTGGATGAGTAGTGCCCAGTGCCACCCGTCACTGCTGGACAAAGGCAGAGGCGTTTCTGAGCGCCTCATACACCCAACCGACGACCAATTCACAGGGAACGTCGCCCGCCGGCAAAAAGTGGCAGCAGCAACAGCGACGACAAACAACAACAACATCAGCTGCAGCTCCAACACCAGCAACAACAAAAACAACAACGACTACAGCAGGAGCAGTGGCGGGATGATCCACGTTCCCCGCTTGACAGCCTGGGGCACCGGAGGAGAGTCGGTGCCCTCACAGTGTTGCACAAGGCCCAGGTGCAACACTCTTCCCACCTTGCAGGACTTCGGGTCCCGTGGAGGAGGTCAGAGCGCGCTACGAGGACGGTAGGTCAGGTGATCTCCTCCTCGAGGCCCCGAGGACCCACACCGTGATGGGCCACGAGCCTTTACTTGGGGGCCCCGGCGACACTGTGGAACACCTTCACGGTTGAGGTGGATATCGTGGCCAGAACACCCCGCAGGTGAAGGGCGGCCCACAGATGGTGCCGTTACATCCGCCTTAGTGCCCGCAAGGCGTAACACAGTGTTGTGTCAATAATGATACATAGTGGGCACACACACATAGTGACACACATTTACACAGTGACACAGTGTACGTGTAAATAGTGCGCCCGAAAAGTGTCGTGACGGACAGTGACCCTCAGTCTGTAACATTATATATTTAGTTATCTTATAGGGATAGACTTTCAGACAGAGGGTTTCAGATAGATGTTCCCCGGGGCAGGGGACATCTTTAGCTTCTGCCACCATTTCCTTCAACAACCTCTTTGCTATTTGTAGCCCCATATATACCATGTCAGTTGTTTAAATAAAAAAAATAAAAAAAGAGCGAGAGCCCAGAGCGAGGAGATAGGAGCGAGAGCGAGAGCGAGAGCGAGGAGCGAGAGCGAGAGCGAGAGCGAGAGCGAGAGCGAGAGCGAGAGCGAGAGCGAGAGCGAGAGCGAGGCGAGAGCGAGAGCGAGAGCGAGAGCGAGAGCGAGAGCGAGAGCGAGAGCGAGAGCGAAGAGGCGAGAGCGAGAGCGAGAGCGAGAGCGAGAGAGGGAGGAGAGACAGAGAGAGAGAGAGAGAGAGAGAGAGGAGAGAAGAGAGAGGAGAGAGAGAGAGAGAGAGAGAGAGAGAGAAGAGAGAGAGAGAGAGAGAGAGAAAAAGTATTAGTATACTTTCTTTATATTTTATTTACCGTATATTTGTTAGTATAAATTTCTTAATCACTCGTGTATCAGTATTTTTTCAAGTAGAGAATTGCTGTACTTTTTCCCTATTATTTGTATAATTATTTATATGAATAAAAATAATACTGCTGGGGGATAGGCCTTGGCGTCCCAGTCAGGACCTTAGCACATCAACTCCCCTTCTATTTTTAATGTATTAAGTTTATAAAAAAAAAAAATAAAAAATAAAAGAGAGAGAGAGAGAGAGAGAGAGAGAGAGAGAGAGAGGGGAGAGAGAGAGAGAGAAGAGAAGAGAGAGAGGAGAGAGGAGAGAGAGAGAGAGAGGAGAGAGAGAGGGGAGAGAGAGAGAGAGAGGGGAGAGAAGAGAGAGAAGAGAGAGGAGAGAGGGGAGAGAGAGAGAGAGAGAGAGAGAGAAAAGAGAGATGAGAGAGAGAGAGAGAGAGGTAATGACTAACATTTCGAATTGGGTAGTATAAAATGGGTGAGCAAAAGATAAATGAGAGAGTAATAGGAAATAAATATCAGAGAAATGAGGGGGAAAAAATTAAGGGGATTGAAAAAATAATAATGAAGGGTAGGAGAAGGAGGAGCAGGAGGTTAGGACGTAAAGGTGAATGTTCGAGATATATATAAATAAATAAATATATAAAAAAGAAGTGATGTGGAGAAATGTGAGAAAAGTGAAGAAAAAAACGAGAAAAAAAAAGGACATATTCAAACAAACATTCCTTTTTGACGGGGAAGAAAAGAATATCAAAGTCGTGTTTTATTTTCCGTTATGGACTGAGGAAAAATAACTATTTGTTGTGAGGGTTGTGAACAATTTGAAAGAAGTAAAGAAATGAAGAAAAAAAATGGAAAGTAATGAAAAGCGTAGTTTATGCAAATTCAATCAAATTAATTTTTTGAATTTCATATATATTCTTTCTTTAGGGTGGGGAAATTATGAAGAAATAAAACAAGGGGAAAGGAAAGATGGAAAAGGTAGTTTTGAAATTCAATCGATATAATTTTTGAGTTCCATATATATTCTTCTTATTTCTTTCTTTCATTTTTCGTTCCTATGCATTTCGCACCTTATTTTTTCTCTCCCTCTTTGTCTTTTCGTTTTCCTTTCTTCTTTCTCTATTTCTATATGTGTCATTCCTTTGTTAATTTTCCCGAACTTTTATTTTTTATGGTTTTTCATATTCTTTTTCCCCTAGTTTTCTCTATTTTCCTTATCTCTGTCTAAATTTATCTCTTTCTATCCCCTTATCAAGCAATGAGATCAAGTTCTCTTTTCCTTTATGTTCTTGAGGAAAATTCTGCACGGGTCAATCTAAAAAAAGATGCAGGTGTAATACTTGTGTGTAAGAACCATTAAAGGAAAGATTGAGATACAAACATTGATTTCTTTTTTACCCCCTTCTCTCTCTCTCTCTCTCTCTCTCTCTCTCTCTCTCTCTCTCTCTCTCTCTCTCCGCTCTCTCTCTCCCTCTCTCTCTCCTTCCTCTCTCTCTCTCTCTCCTCTCTCTCTCTCTCTCTCTCTTTTCCTCTCTCTCTCTCTCCTCTCTCCCCTTCTCTCTCTCTCGCTCAGCCCTTGCATCACCCCTTTGTAGAACTTTTCCCTTCCTTCCACTTCAACATTTTCTTCCCTTTTAACCCCTTTTCTCTTCCCTTCCCTCCCTTCTTCCCTCCTTCCTTTTCCCCTTTCCCCTTTCCCTTTTCCCTTCCCTTCCTTTCCCCCTTTTCGTTCCTTCTTATTCCTCTTCTCCTTTACGACTTATGTCAATTCCATTCAATTCTTTTTGTTATTTAACGTCTATCTTTCTTCTTTTTAAAAAGAATTATTGACACAGATAGCACTACAGCATTTAAAGATGATCAAATAATTATAATTGGCAATTATAATTACTTAATACAGATGTCAATTAGAGCTTTGATCATATATAGAAAAGTTTCAATCTCTTTAAAATAAACATTTTCCAGTAAAACAGGTTATTTAAAGGGAAAAAAAACATCTTGGTAAAACTTATATAACTTCGCAATTAGAAACTCTATAAAGTATCGAAATAAGCTCCAGAGACTATATGCAAGGTGGCCACTCACCCATGGTAAAATGAAAAACACTCAAACAATATAGAAATACTTTGACCGGTGTAATAAGAGCAGCCAAAGAAAACCATTATAAACAAAATTTAAAACAACAAGCGGGGGATTAAAAAAAATATTGAAATAGTAAACAATTTATGGGTAAAGAGCATCTTTAAACTCCCTTCATCCAAAACCCTTTCCAAAATTTAAATTTATTACTAATAACAAAGATATTGCCATTGCTTTTTAAATTTATTATTTTTGTAATACGGGTTCCACAACCAGCCCAGAACACTGATCATAAGGATTTATTTAAGCAATACCTCCCAGAACCTGTTTCCTTTTCATTTTATCTTCGACCAACATCAAGTAAAGAAATTGAAGCTGTTGTACAAAATCTAAACATAACCTCATCTGGATTTGATGACATAAGCATGACAGTTATAAAACAATGCAGTAACGTAATTTCTCCTTTCTTAGAATATATAATAAAATAGATCTTTAAAGAACGTATTTTCCCAAAACACTTACAAGTTGCTAGAATAGTTCCTGTATTTAAGAAGGGTATTAAGTCTATGCATGGTAATTATAGACCCATTTCTATCTTACCAAGCCTTAGCAAAATATTTGAAAAAATTGTTGTAAATAGAGTAGTTGATTATATCTGTCTAAATGTTCACTTGTAACTGACCTTCAGCATGGTTTCCGACCAAATCACAGTACTCAGTTAGCTGTACACCAACTATGCAGCAGTATATATAAGCAGTAGATTGCAAGGAACATCAAAATCAGTATTCTGTGACTTAACAAAAGCTTTGATTCCATATCTCACGCTATTTTGTTAGAAAAATAAAAGTCTAGGATTTCGAGGGCCAGCAAGAATGGTTTAAAAAATTATCTGAGCTCTAGAAAACAATACACTGTGTACAATAGCTTTTCCCTCTACACAAAAAGTCCATTGCCGTTGTGGCCACAAGGATAATATTAGCCCAGTTTTTTTTTGCTATATATAAATGACATTATTCGTTGCACTGATAGATTGGAGTTTTTTCTTTTTGCTGATGACACCACGATATATGTAAAGGGAAAATTTATAGTGATTGAAAATACCCTTAATGTAGAATTACAAAAATGTGTCTGATTGGCTGAGAAGTAATAAATTGTCTTTAAATACTTCCAAATCGTGCTTCATGGTCTCCAGCCCTTTTAAAGACCAACACAACTCAGCTTACCATTAAAATGGAAAAACTTCTAAATTTCAAGTTCATAAATTCAAGTTTTTTTGGGATAATCATACAGTAAATTATTATGAAAATCTCATATAAGTGACCCCATGGGACTAAAGTGTCCCGGCACATATAAGGGACTTTTTGTTACTAAAGTGTCCAGGCTAAATAAGTGACCTATTACTAAGTGTCCAGGCTAACAATAAGGACCCAGTACTAAAGTTCCAGGGTAAAGGGATTTTATACAAATAAGAAAATTTTATACCATTGATGCATTAAGGAAATTAATTCATTAAATACCCACATTATTATATTGTGCAGCTATCTGGGCGGCGCCTACAAACCTACATTGACATCTGTTTCTTGCTCAGAAGAAAATAGTCCGGATAAAGCTCTACAGATCAAAAAAAATGACCCTACGATTCTATTCATAACAATTAAGCTGTTAAAAAGTACCGACAATTTTTCTTGCAATCCGTATATATGTTTTTAACTCCCTAAACACAACTCTGACAATTGTTCAAATTTCACAACACATGATGGTGCAGAAGACCCTTTCAACTAAGAATCCAAGGTGCAGAACCACACATGCCCAACAAAACATAGGTACACGGGGGGTCAGATACTGGAATGATTACCAGAAAATCTCAGAAACCCTTTTCATTGTCTTCTTTCAAATATAATCCCTAAACAAAATTTGAAAAATAGATACCAGCGAAATTAAAACTATATTGCCTTTGTTCAACTCTTCTATTTTCACATATATTAAAAAACTTATTACTAGCATGGTCAATAACACAGCTGCAAGTTTTTGTGTACGTGTATATGTGATGTGTATATGTGCATGTGTGTGTATGTGTATGCATGAGTTGTGTGTAGTGTATGTGTATATGTATGCTGTATGTATATTATATATGTATGTGTATATGTGTATGTGTGTGTGTATATGGTATGATGTGTATGTATATGACATGTGCGTGTGTTTATGTGTGTACGCATTTTGTGCATAGATGTATATGTATGTGGGTATATATGTATGTGTATGCGTGGTATACGTTATTTACGTATGTCTTCAAATGTATAAATAAGCGGTATGTAGTATATAGTCATATACATAATGTTATATTTTTATGTACAAAGACCTGCATGTGCATGTATGTTTCTGTATAGGTATGCAATATGTACTTGTTTCTGTCTTTGGAATATATTTTGCCGTTTAAAATCGGTGGCCTTTTGCTCCCGTTGCTTGTTAGAATTTATAAGCGATTAGGTAGATAAGATAAGATCTTGGGCCCCAACAGACCTGGCTTCAAGTACAATATTTTATAAGAACTATGATATTATGTTACAAAGGCCCAAAATAAAGTTCATAGTCAAAGGCCCATCCTTCTTTTCTTCTTTTCTTCTTCATTTTCCTTTTCCTTTTTTCCTCCCCCTCCTTTTTCCTCTCTCCTCTTCACAAATGTACTGAGCTCAAAAGCTACATTTTTCATTTAAACAAAGAACATTTTTGTGATCACATTTTTCACTTACAATCGCAACAGCCAGCTCTCACACCCTCCTCCTCCTCCTCCCCCTTTCCCCTCCTCCTGTTGCTCTCACCTGTCCTCCTCTACCTTATTTTCCTCCCCGTTCACCTTAGTCAAGTTAAAATGAAGCAAAGTCATAAAGGCTACAAGTCTTAAAGATAGTGTTATATATTTAAATCTAAAATTTTTACTTTCTTTCTTGATTATCCTTTTTTTTCCTCATAATTTTTTCTCTATTTCTTGATTTTATCCTTTTTTGTCATTCAATTTTTTTCTTTCTTTTTAATTTTTATTTTTTGTTCTTTCTATGAGTAATCGCTCATTCTTTGGGGTTCAGAGTGTATATTTTTGGTTCTTTCTGTTTGTGGCGGGGGAGGGGTCGGGGATCAAAGGGGATAGGGGAAGGGGGATTTAAACCCAAATCCGGTTCTTTAATGAGTGTTACTTAAAAGCTTTTTCGGTATTTTAAACGATACTAATGGCAAATATAATTTCTTCCGCCTTCTCATTTTCCTGATATTAAAATACAAAAAATTCCAAATTCATTATCCTCCTCTCCATTCCTCATGTTTTTCCCCTCTTCTTTGTTTCTCCTTCCTTCCCTCTCTATCCTCTTTTATTTTGTTTCCTCGTTTCCAATCATCTCTTTCCTTCATCAAACCATTCCTTCCACTTCCTTTCCCTCTTGCTTTCTTTCTTTCCACTTCCTTCCTAACATTTTTCTTCTTTTTCATCCCTATTTCCAATCTTTCTGTCTTCTTCCCTTCCTCTCATCCTTTTTTTTTATTTCTCCTCCTCCTCCTCCTCCTCCTCCTCCTCCTCCTCAAAAAGTTTACAAACGATAAATGCAGACTGCGATTCTAGAGAATACAATGACGTCAAACGTCGCTGAAAAAGGACTAATTAAGTCTAAAAAGCGCGAGTATGAAGAAAAAATTGCAAAGGAATCCAAATCAAACCCGAAAAGGTTTTTCAATACGTTCGAAGTAAGAAAAACGTCAAAACAAGTATTGGACCACTGAAAGATAATAATAATATCTTGGTAAATGATAATAAGAGTATGGCGTTCGTACTCAATGAAATTTTAACGCGGTATTTTTTAAAAGAAGACGAAACTCCTTTACCAGAACCAGTAAACATGTATGCAGGACTCGAAAGGGATA
>JACEEZ010007545.1:0-12500 GCA_016584305.1 Chionoecetes opilio
CTGTTACAACATACTTGTTAAACATGACGCACCTCCCTTTTTAAGACGCCCGCTGGTTTGGGAGGAAGGAAAAATCGTGTGGAAAAAAACGTGTGTCACTGAACTGTTCTTGCCATTTTATAGACTTCTCTTTAGACCCTTTTTTGATATAGCAACCACCTGAAGTGTCGTCTGAGAAAGGAAGTAAGCTACATCTACCTGTAAGATTAGGGAATTTTAGGAGCGGCGGTGGGCCGAATGGTTAGCGTCTTGGAGTGGTGAACTCGATTTTCCCGAGTTCAAATTTCAATGCCGGGGGCAACCTTTGGACCTTCTTTAATGCGGTCGAAAGAGCCTGGTATGTGAGCAGAAGGTCTCGAGTTCAAGTCTCACCAAGGAGCAATTGGTCAAATCCATCGTCGAGGGGCCCGAAGAAATCCGCATGCAGCATACCTGTTCTTTCGAATGCGACTACAAGTGTGGCAGAGGAAACACCAGGTGGCAGCATGAGCCTGACTGAGGATCCGAACATCACAGAAAACGAGATCTTCACCTAAGACCACAGGTGTCACAATGAAAATCCAGCCTGCCCCAAACAACGGGCGATAAACGACCGAAATCACAAAATTTCCAGAATATGCAGAGCCAACAACCTGACCCCTAAAACAGAAAAATAGCCTACAGGCTCTGTAAGCTCTAAATGAAAAAAAAAAAAAAAAAGATAGGCTTCATTTGGCAATCCTCCCATATAGTGTAACCGACAACTGTAAATTACTTAGGTGACCCCCGTGTCTCTAAAAATAATAAAAAAAAACGGGTAACATATAATATTGGCAGCGTCAGAATTAACCCATCAAATAAAACAGTACCATAAATTAGATAACGAGGAATATAAGTGAGGTGAGTGAAAAGACGATTAACTGTGGTGAATGAAACTTTAGAGAAACTTAGGAATGAAGCGAGAGAGAAAAGCGAGAGAACGTTGTCCTGTGTCGACATGACTTCGAGACAAATATACAATGTTCAGCCACTTTCCCCTTATACCTCGCCGTTTAAAACACATACCACACGTAAAATTTACACTTTCACAACTAACAAGAGTTATCAACCAAAAATAAAAAAACTGCTCTGTATTGAGACAAAGCTAGATTGACAGCCTCCTGCATAATTTGCTGTGGAATCCAGTCATAATCGAGGACGGACAAAGCGATCATCAGAAGGACAGGGACGAATGTTGTTATCGTGAGGACGGACGAAAAGGATGACTACTTGGGCGATGACGTCGTACGGGCATCGCCCTCCCCAGATAAGCTCCCTTCACACATTCCATAATCGAACACGATAGCGCCACCAATTTGATTATTTACGCTATCGTGAAATTTGACCACGATAAACGCAGACCACGATAGCCTCACAACAATGTCACGCTGCCTGTACGTATGTGTCATGACGGTCGTAAGATGGTCACGATGGAGTCATGATAGCTGTAAGAAATACGTCATGAATGGAAAATCAACGGGTCATTTTGTCGTCACGATAGAGCTACAAAAACCACGACAGTGCCTTGGGCGGTACCATGAACGTATCACGATAGCGTCAAGAGCTAGCAACATGCCTCACACGTGGGTGGGTGTTGCCATGGTGATGGAGAAGAAAGGGGGACTAGAGATAAAGGTGGGGCAAAACAGGGGGGGGGGTTGGTGATGGAGTAAGGGGGGAAACGGGGGAGGGGCGTTGCTAATAAAGATGGGGTGTTGTGCTGGTGGGGGAACGGGAGGAGGGGGTTTGGGGTGGAAGAAGGCGTTGTGGTGTTGGTGGGGATGTGAGTGGTTAAAAGGGGGTGGGGGTGTCACACGTGCTGATGGGAGTAGGGGGTAGGGAGTCGGGGGGATACAAGTGGCTAAGGGTGGGTCACCACGTGTGAGGGAGTAGGGGTAGGGAGAGAGGGTGGGTGGAGGTAAATGAGGAAGGGGGGCGCATTGCATTGTTGGCGCGTTCGTGGTTCGATTATGGAATGTGTGAAGGGGCCTTTAACGCCTAAACCTGCTCCTGCTTTCCCGGCTCCCTCCTTTGACGTTCCTTGGAAAAACACTTTTATTGCCCCGTGTTCTCGAGTTACTCAGCTGTACGGACCAAGACGAATAGATGCTGCCGTGCAGGATTGTAAACAGATTTTTAGTGACTATATATAAGGATATATATAATATATATATATATATTATATATACTATATATATATATATATATATATATTAATACATATCTATATTAATACATATATATATTAATACAGATATATACTTATAATATATAATTAATACATATTATATATTAATACATATATAATTACTACATATATATATATATATATATATATATATATATATATATATATATATATATATATATATATATATTATATATATATATATATATATATATCGGGTAGCCGTAGGTCCATGAAAGTGAAATATAGATTATTTCGAATGTGGCAGGGTGTTTCTTATATAAAATTGAATTTTAAGGGTGGTTTGTCCTCTTGAACTCTTTGGTTTGAGCCCTTCTTGCTATGCAAAAAAATAGACTTTTATATTTTATATGCAAAACATAGCTTAAAGTGCGATTTGATTAGTAAGAATTGCACAAATGCAAAAAAAATAGATAAAATTGTTTTTAGATTCCATTTGTACATAGGAAATGGCATGCCAAAGTGAGAAAAAGAATTTTGTTAACGGCATACCCAACAGGGTACCAAAATAGTTGGATTGGGTTACGATGGGAGGAAGGGACAAGACCAGGGCGATGGTGCCCGACAGTATGGGAAACTGCACCCAAGGGTGATCAGGGAGGAGCATGAGTTCAGTGGACAGAGGAGGCATCTGGAGTACCTTTTGGCACTTTGTACCAGAGGAACCCGGTGCCACCTGAGTAGCCTGCGTGCAAGGGCGGTTAAGGCTCTCTATCATTCGCTGGTGACATACGACTCCACCGACTCACGATCGTACTGCAAGTGACTCAACTAGGGCCAACACGCGGGTGGAAGGGTGTACTCACGCCCATTTGAGAGAAGATGCTGGAGACGCAAGCTCTTCTGAGTATATGCGTGCTGCACACACACGAGTTGCCCCTACGCACCTTATCACAGCATCGACGGCCTACTCATCTGGACACTGGCCTCACCGGGTCCAGTGTGCAGTCTGCTGTCCAGCGTTGAATGAGCATGCAGTACAACGCAAGTTCAGAGGAGTGCCAGGCGGGAAGATCTCACGGAGATACGGAGTATATCCTGGTCAACATGTCCACTGGACCAGCAAGTCTCCTACCAGCTGGTCCAGGCTGTGAAGCGGGGCGTTTTCTCCGTCGAGTAAAGGAGATCAAGTGTGGCAAGGTGTCCTACTCCAGATGGCTCACCACAGCCCAGTCGCTCGTGTACATGTGGACCAGAAAGCATGGACTGACTGAGCAAAGAACTGAACACCCGGAAATCCTAGTCAAGTACTGCCTGCAGGTGTACTTCAACTCTACTACGACATTCAGGTTCACCACAGACTAGAGGACGGCCCCAAGCACATCCTCACGCAGCTCAGAGTGATGAGGTCGACAGCCCAAGGAAGGTCCCAAACAGCTGTGACCTTCTACGGCGGACAGGAGCAATCATTCGCACACTAGAATGTGTCCTCCTCTCGCGATGGCGAGTCAGAGTGAGGACGACCGCAGGTTCGCCGTCACCCAGATTTTGAAAGCTGAGGCTGGCGAGGGTATGTGGGACACCGTGTAAGACCTAGCATCAAACCAAGCTGGAGCTTGTCAAGCCACCAGCTTGCAGACCACTGATCAGCTGGCAGCCTGGGCCAGGTGCACGAGCCGCATTCACCTGTTCACTGTCCGGGGATCAGATCCAGGTGATCTGTCAAGCCGTACGAGGTTCCGGAGTTCCTATCCACACTCAGAGGACCGAAAGAGTCGCGGAACCAGGTGACAGAGGCTGCGGCAGCAGTGGTGGGGCAGCAGGACAGAGACGCGTTCATCGGGACTCGGGCCCACCACCGGGAGACCATGCCTGCTTCAGGTTCTAAGAAGGAATGAGGACCCGTTCTAGGCCAACGTAGAGCTGTGACACTGTGATGTAGTGCCTGATGAACCAACGATCAAAAGAGCTTACCCGCTAGTCATTTAGAATCATATTGGTGCATGATGCAATTTTTCACGAACCAACCGGACACTGCGTAATCATTTTAAGGCATTATTCGATAAGGGTGCAAGTATAAAAGTGCGATTGCAGGAGTAAGAATGCTCAAATGCAAAAAATGGAATGAGATAAATCGTCTTAGAATTCCATTTTTACAAGGAAATTAGCATGCCACAGTTGAGAATAAAAATTTTGTTAGACGGCGTACCTAATATTATATATATATATATATATATATATATATATATATATATATTTAGAATAATATATATATATATAATATATATACTATATATATATATATTTATATATATATATATATATATATATAATATATATATATCTTATATAATATATATATTATATATATAAATATATACCTATACACTATACCTATACCAGACCTATGTATATATATACTGTTATACCTTACTCGTATCCAGACCGCGTTGCAGACCCTCCAAAATTCTTGATCTTTCCTAACTTACTACTAACACTGCTGCTTACTCTGTGAAACTATTGTCTCCCAGGGTTCCTCATATCAAAATCTATTTATGTAACCTGTCCTATCACTCCGGTGCCAAACGGGGCCCACCTACGCGGAGCGCTTCGGAATTTCACTTAGCTAAGTGGAGGACCTAAGGCCATAACTACTCTGATTTTTCCATGGAATGATTATTGTTGACTTGAATGTGCCCATGAGTATGCAGCAGCAAGTCTCAAATCGGTTTGATATGCTCGGTGCCTCGGGGACTCTGTAGAACTGTGGGATACTTCAAACTCTTGAAAAACTCTACAGGGTGCCAAGGAGTGGTTGGGGAGCGCCCGAGGTCAGTGTGGTTTTGCTCGACGGAGGGACGCTGGGAGAACAATCGAGGAGAAGTCGCGCTGGCCAGGCTGGGCTGGAACCGGGACCAGCACAGGGCTCTGTCACGACGGGACTAGAACCTCCTGGGGAGAGGACAAGGAGAGTATGTCAGGAGCCTCGTGAGGATGTCGAGGGCCATTGAAAGCTAAGGACTCCGACCCGCTTACCGATCTCTGGAAAAAGCTCCGTGCCAAGTCTCCATCTCGGGCAAGTGCTATTCGAGCAGCAGATGGCGCATCATGTCGGACCATGGATGCAGCAGATAGCTCGTTGGGCTGAGTACTTTGGCAGTTGTTCACGGCAGGACCCTCCAACTGAGCAGCTCACACCTGGGTTACAGTGGTGGGGCAGAATCCTCCCCATTGACGAAACCGCACCCTCTCTTGACGAAAGTTCAGAGAGGCTGTCCAGCAAAGTTGAGGGGGGAAAGCAGTGTGTTGTAATATCAGTGCGGATCCTCCTCAAAAAACTGGGGGTGAGGCCATGATCCGCGGGTTACATGGCTGTCCTGACTGCCATGTGGCAATCAAGGTACCATCCTCCTGACTGGAAAAGTGGGCTGGCGCCCTATCTGGGAAGGGAAAGTGGGACAGTAAGGGACTGACAACAATTCAACGCGGTATTACACTGCTAGCGTGCCAGGCAAGGTGTTCCCATCTATTGGTTACACATATCCGCAGTAATCTGCTGAAGCATCAGAGACCTCCAGCAGTCTGGGTTCACGCCTGGTAAAAGTCAACAACGGACGTATCCAGCGCTTCGTGTTCTGTGGAACGCGACGTGAGTTTCGACAGGGATGCTTGCCAGGCCTATGTTGATCTCAAGAAGGCGTTTGACTAGTGCCATCGTGAGTCACTCTGGGATTCTTCTGCGACTTCGCGGGATTCCTGCAAAGGACTGTTTGGTTGAGACTGGTCTGTACTTTGGGACGAGAGTGCTATGAAGTGTGGGGGAGGTGTATTCCAGTTCTTTCTGTAATACAGGAGTGGAGGCAAGGGTGCGTCCTTGCCCGTAACTTTTTAAACACGTGTATGACTGGTATTTGGGGCAAATTGTAGATCAAAGTGAATTGTGGAGCATCCCTCGGCAAACCACAACATCACTGATCTTGCTTTTGCGATGATGCAGTAATCTTTGCTGAGTATATGGAGGTCCTGGTGATGGCTCATCGAGGCCGCTGCCACGAGGAGGGCTAAAGCCTTTGAGACTTGAGTCTCCGGCCTTAAGACAAGGTCCAGGTGTTTGGAGGCTGACTAGATGAAACAATATAGGTATGTTCATGCGTGCGGCGAGGACATTGAGATCTTGGAAAGTTTACATACCTTGTAGCGCAGTCCATAATGACGGCGGTTCACGTCAAGAAGTCTGATGGCGGATTGCTAGCCCCACGGATGTTATGGACTCGTAAAGGCAAAGAGTATTGGGCGTTGTCGGTACTGTGCAGGAAGACAAAGATCCGGATCTAAGTCGCTTGTGATACCTGTCTACTCTATCGGTTGTGAGGGACATGGACACTAAATAGCGACTTGAAGAGTGGACGAATCGAAGCCTTTGGTAATAAGGTGTCTTCGCAGAATCATGGGGTATCGCGGGATGATTACGGTGTCAAATCAGCGATTGCCACCGTTGAGACTGAAATCGAGCGGACGATTACTGCATAGTCCGTCAGCTCAACTTCAGCTATATGGCATGTGGCACCCTACCCTGAAACCGATCCTTCCAATCGGTTGTATCTGTAAGAGACAATCCGGCGTGGAGAGCCCCAAGGGGGAGCACCACAAGGCTCGTTGGCTGGGGCAAGTTGATGTTTCTGTTGTGAGCTGTTGGTAATGGAAAGGAGCTTGCATGGGGACTCGTGCGTGGTGACCCGGGAGTGACGTCGTATGGTGGGCGAGTGGCGACGCGCCCCCGGCGTATGGCCCCAATGATTGATTGATTGAGTCTATTTTAGACAAATGCTTATTTTACGATTAATATGTACCATTTCATTAAAAACATGCGAGGAAATTATTACATATATAATGTAACGAAACGCAACAGAGAAGGTCTATAATAAAGCTTGCATTAGTACCTATTTACCATGAAAAAATAGAAATAATTGCGTTGTGTGGCAACCATAGCTTTCTCCGTCTATGCCCGAATTCGGCGCCATTGAATTCAGTCGTAAGAAAATCGCAGCTATAATAAAAGAAGAAGTTAACTACCCTGGTGCAATGGTCATCCACATGACAAGATGATGACAATACCATAGGGAAGACAGTTCTTGACCGTTTCCACTACGGCATTCAGAGGTGTTAACCAATTCTAGAGTTCCCAAAATCTGCTGTATTGACCAGAAAGTATATGCCGAAAGTTATCATGAGACTAGTAAAGAAGGTTGGTAAATATATGCGTCGCTGCTGGTTTTGACACGACCGCATCTAACCAGGTTGGATTGAACGAAGGCCTGTACAGTAGATGGGGAGCAAAGGTTGAGCAAACCTTTCTTGTAGAACATATCCTTTTTTTTTTTCTTTTAAGATTGTTTGGAAGCGGCCTTCGATGATGGCCCGTCGGCAAGTACTAATATCCTGGCGTTGAAACGTGTTCAGGGAAAGGGACGCTATAGACCAGAGCATGCCCTCAAATGGACAAAACCAAGATCCCTAGTTGCGGGATATCACATATTGAGACCATCTCCAAATTGCAACGAATACTTAGAAGTCCATACAGTTCAGGACGACTTCCGCTGAACTACTGGATTCATCAATAATATTCTTAAGTGGCGTCGTCCTCGTGGAATTCTATTAATGCTCCAACAGCTGGAACATTAGATTTCTAATTTTTAATTTCTTTCATAATTAGATTTTCATTAGCTAGGTTGGATGCAAAAAGGGCTATCATATTCTCAAACTTGGATGTTTCGGCCTCAATTCAGACAGACTAAGCAAGGGACAACTATCTGAAAGCAGTATGTGATTTCGTGAAACCAATGTATACCTAGTGTTGGTTCTTCGCTCATGTGGCCTGCCTTTGATCTGACACAAGACCTCTGGCTGTTGAAAGAGCTTCACAGAACCACATCAATCACCTAAAATATCAGCAGTAGCAATCAAAAAAGTTCAAGGCCAGTCTGGGAACATCAGTGAGCCTCCTCGCCTCCTCTAGCGTGTATGAAGAAGACTCGGGAACTTTCAACGGTGACAACAAATGTGAGATGGCACATAAAAGTCTCCATAGCAAAAGAGATGAATTCAACAAATGGCCATGTGTGGATGTTTACCATTCGGGAGAAACATGTCAGCTCACTCTTCGATAGACAGTAAGGAATTTTTTTTTTTCAAAATTCGGGGTTAGATGACAGTTTCCTTTTTATGAAGAACCATGAATCCTGCAAATCAGATCTTCTTTCCACGGGGCCAAGGAGGTACGTCAAACACCCTCAGATTGTCAACAATCGTTCAGAAATGAGTAGTAGCGTTATGGTAAGAACAACAGGCTGATCACTGCTGATGAAGAACAAAGTAGTAGTCCTTTTGGTCGTGGACGGACTAAACGAAAGCGATTTCCCACACAAATAAAATCAGCCTTACTCTAGTTAGTAGAAAACATCTGATTATAATCAGCAATTAATTATGATACGTTTGTTGCCTCTTCCGTAAAATCTACGCTAGACAGCCCAGTTACATTACCCCTTAGTTGACGAACAGAATTACAAGAAGATCTTCTCAGTTAGCCACCTATGAATGTTATTCTAAGCCATACACTTTTCAATGTTGTTCATGTGTGAAATATAAAACGTTTTGACGCGGTGCCCCGTTAAATTTCGCTGTTATTTATATTATTGTTTTGGACCACTCTAATATGTATATGTGATTATATATATATATATATAGATATAATATATTAATATATTATATATATCTATATATTACATATAATATAACATAACATATTACATATATATATATATACATATATATATATATAATATATATACATATACATATACAATATATCATAATTATACATTATACTACATATATATATATATACATATATATAACATATACATATATATACATAATATATATACTATACATTATATAGATATACATATATATTATACATATATATAGACATATATATAATATATATATATATACATCTATCTATACATATATATATACATATATATACATAGATATAAATATATATATACATATATATATACATATATATACATCATATTATACATATATATACATATAATATACATATATAGATATATTTACTATAATATATATATATATATTATATATATATATATATATAAATAATATATATATATATAATATGTTATATATGATGTATATATATATATATGTATAGATATATATGTATATATTCTATATATGTATATATATATATATATATGTATATATAATAGTATATATATATATATAATATATGATAATATATAGTATATAGATATATATGTATATATGATATATGTAATATATTGTATATATATGTATCCTATATGGATATGTATTGTATATTATATATGTATATATATATCTATATATATGTATATATATATAGATATATATATATATATTATATATATATAAGATATATATATATATATGATATATATTATATGTATATTATTATATGTATATATATATATGTATTATATTATATGTATATATATTATATGCTATATATATATAATTATGTATATATATATATTCTATATATCTATATATATATATATATTATATATATTATATCATTATAATATATATTATATATTATATATATATTATAGATTATATATATTATATATCATATATAGATATATAATATTATATATTATATATTATAATATATATATATATATATATCATATTATATATATATATTATATATCTATATATAGATATATTAGATATATATATATATATTATATTTATATATTATTATTATATATATATATATATATGATATATATAATTATATTATATATATATATATATATATATATATATATATATATATATTATATATATATATATATATATATCTATATATATATATATTAAATTATGTTAATATAGTATATATATCTATATATATATAATATATCTATATTATATATTATAGATAATAATATTATATATATATATATATATATATATACTATTATATATATATATATATATAGTTATATAATATATATATATATATATTATATACATATATATTATTATATTAATATTATATATAGTTTATATATAATATATATTATATAATATTATATATATATATATATGGGTGGTCCAAAACAATAATTACTAAATAAAACAGCGAACTTTTTCGAGACACGCTCAAAACGTTATTATTTTACACAAAAAAACAACAAAAAAAAGTTTTATAACTATTAAAATTACATTTCATAGCCGGGGAAAAAACTCTTTCCGGCAATCTTAACGCGGTTGAAAGACGCTTGGGGGGTGAACACAAGGTCTCGAGTTGAAGTCCCATCAAGGAGCAACTGTAAATCCATCGTCAAGGGCCGAAGAAAAACTGCAGCTATTCCTGTTCTTTCGGACTGCGACTCAAGGTGCGGTGGAGAAACACCAGGTGGCAGCATGAACCTAAAACTGAGGGTTGAAACAATCAGGAAAACTGACCTTCAACTATAGATCAACAGGTGTCACTATAAAAATCCAGCCTGCGGCAACAACAGGCGAAGGCCAAACTATCACGATCCTCTAGAATGTACCGAGCCAACCACCCTGGAGCCCTCAAGAAAAAAACATAATAACCTAACAAGTTGCTAGTGTGCTATGTGTGTGTGTTGTGTGTGTGTGTGTGTGTGTGTGTGTGTGTGTGGTGGTGTGTGTGTGTGAGTGTAGGATCTGTTCGCTTAGAAGTCATTTAATTGTTTTCTTTCGAGAGTTGAAGTACACTCTTTTGGTACGTAAAATGGTATGGGATAAATATATATCAGCCTTATAACACTCAGAAGAATTTATAATTTCGCTGCCAGTTCGCAGTACATACGATTGAGCTATCCACATATAAAAAACAATGTGCAAAGAAGAGGAAGATATGGATATAGAGAGAAAAAAGAGAGAAGACCAATGTCCTCTTTACATGCTATCATCTCTATTTTTTTATATATGCCCATACTCTGATCTTTCTACCTAACTACCTCTTACTCTTATTCACTCTCATCATTCTTCCCCCCTCTCAATATTCCCTCAATATCTAGGATTTCTTTCTCCATCCCCACCTTCATCCAAATCTCCCTCCCCGATCTCCAGCCTTCACTTTCACCGTATTAACCTTATGCACAGCACATACCATCCCAACCTTTTCATGCTCTGTCGTTCCCTCCTTCAGCTTTTCCTTCCTCCCTTCCATCAGAAACCCGAGACCAAACTGGCGTGGACAGCCTAAATAAAGCCTTGAGATATTCCAGAGGGAAGGAGAAAGTGGATCAAGTGGTGCGAAAGTGGCATGTTTTTTATATTTTGCTAGTTTATACGGACGTGAAGGTCAAAAGGGTAATGGGTTACTGAAAGGTCCCGGAATCGGATTGCCGAAGTCTATTGCTGTTTCGGGACTAAGGGAAATCTTTATATGTTTTTAAAAAACGGCTGCGTAAACCCCCCAACATCCCGCACTCACTGCGTGCGCTGATTGGTTATTAATTTCTCCTAGTCCTAACATCAAATAGACTTCTGCAAGATGCCTCCCGGAAGGGTGCAGATACTTACAAAGGTTTGACTAACAGTGGTAAGGGAGTATGAGATGAGAACAGGGTTTTGAAGGAAAGCATGTTAAGTGAGAGAGAGAGAGAGCGAGAGAGAGAGGAGAGAGAGAGAGAGGAGGAGAGAGAGAGAGAGGAGAGAGATGAGAGAGAGGAGAGAGGAGAGAGAGAGAGAGAGAGAGAGAGAGAGAGAGCAGGATGACAACCTTTGAGAGAAAGGAGGATATGGAAAAAAAGCCAGAGTGGGAAAAAAACTGACAAAGAAAAAAAAGAAACGTTAGTTGGAGAATGGCAGGATGAAAAGTGAAAAAAGAGAAGGTAAGAAAGTAATGGGTTGGAAGGGGAGAGGGGCGAGTGAAAAGAAGGAGAGAGGGAAGATACAATTTAAAACAATGACAGAAAACACAGTATATAGATATTTATAGATATAAAGTATCAGAGAGAGAGAGAGAGAGAGCGAGAGGAGAGAGAGAAGGAGAGAGAGAGGAGAGAGAGAGAGAGATGAGAGGAGAGAGAGAGAGAGAGAGAGAGAGAGAGAGAAAGGAAAGTAGAAAACAAGAGCACAAAATATTAATGACGATGTGCCATAAATGTGTTGCTAGTTAGTGGGAGAAAGATGTGGAGGAGGAGGAGTGAAGAAGGAGGAGGATAATAAAAGGAGAAGGAACAATAGAAAAGAAAGCATAGCAACCATTATAGTA
>JACEEZ010007545.1:20000-37393 GCA_016584305.1 Chionoecetes opilio
AAACTGTCATCTAACCCGAATTTGAAAAAAATTCCTATACTGTCTATTCGAAGAAGATGAGCTGACATGTTTTCTCCCGAATGGTAGACATGACACAATGGCCCTATTTGTTGGCAATTCATACTTTTTTGCTTAAGGAGGAGAATTTTATGTGCCATCTTCACATTTGTGTTTCACGTTGAAAGTCCCGAGTTCTTCTTCATACAACGCTAGAGGAGCGAGGGAGCTCACTGAGGTTACAGAGATGGCCTTGAAAACTTTTTGAATTGCTACTGCTGAATTTTAGGGTGATTGAGTGGTTCTGTGACGCTCTGTCAACAGCCAGAGGTCTTGTGTCAGAATCAAAGCAGGCACATGAGCGAAGAACCAAACACTAAGGTAATAAATTTGTTCACGAAATACATACTGCTTTCCGATAGGTGTCTCTCTTGCTTAGTCGTTGAATTGAGGCCGGAACATCCAGCGTTTGAGAATATGATAGCTTTTGCAATCCACCAAGCTAAATGAAAATCTAATTAAAGAAGAAATTAAAAATAGAAATCTAATGTTCCAAGCTGTTGGAGCATTAAATAGAATTCACGAGGACGAACGCCACTTAAGAATATATTGATGAATCCAGTAGTTCACGGATGTCGTCCCTGAACTGTAGGACTTCTAAGTATTCGATTGCCAAAATTGGAATGGTCTCATATGTGATATCCCGCAACTAGGATCTGGTTTGTTAGTTTGGTGTCAGTGAGGGCATGCTCTGTCTATAAGCGTCCCATTTCCCTGAACACGTTTCCAACGCCAGGGATATTATACCTTGCGACGGGCCATCATCGAAGGCCGCTTCCAAAAACAATTCAGGATATGGTTGTCTACAAGAAAGGTTTGCCTCAACATTTGCTCCCCATCTACTGTACAGGCTCGTTCAATCAACGGATTAGATGCGGGTAGTGGCAAAACACAGCAGCGACGCATATATTTACCAACCCATCTTTAATAGTCCTCATGGACAACTTAGGCCATATACTTTCTGGTTCAAAGACAGCAGAGATTTGGGAACTTCTAGAAGTTGGTTATACCACCTCTTGAATGCAAGGAGTGGAAAACGGTCAAGAGAACTGTTCTTCCCTATGGTAGTGTCATCATCTTGTCATAGTGGTAATGACCATCGGCACCAGGGTAGTTAACTTCTTCTTATTATAGCTGCGATTTTCTTACGATGCTGAATCAATGGACGCCGAATTCGGAAGCATAGACGGAGAAAGGCTATGGTTGCACACACCCCATTATTTCTATTTTTTCATGGTAAATAGGTACTAAGGCAGGCTTTATTATAAGACCTTCTCTGTTGCTGTTTCGTTACATAATATATGTAGATAATTTTTCGCATGTTTTTAATGAAATGCGTACCCATTTAACAATTAATCGTCAAAAATAAGCATTTGCTAATAATAGGCTCAATCAATCAATCATTGGGGGCATTACGCCGGGGGGCGCGTCGCCTCGCCAACATACTGACGTCACTGCCGGGGGTCACCACGCACGAGTCCCCATGCAGGTCCTTTCCCATACAAGCAGCTCACAAAAGAAACATCAACTGGCCCAGCCACGAGCCTTGTGGGCTCCCCCTTGGCCTTCTCCACGCGGATTGTCTCTTACAGATACAAAACGATGGAAGGATCGGGTTTTTTTTTCAGGGTTGTAGGGTGCCCACATGCCATATAGATGAAGTTGGAGCTGACGGAATATTGCAGGTAATAGGCCGCCTCGATTCAGTCTCACGGTGCAATCGCTGATTGACACGTAAATCATCCAGCGATTACCCCATGATTCTTGCGGAAGACCCACTATTTACCAAAGGCTTCGATTCGTCTCTTCAGTCGCTATTTAGTGTCCATGTCTCACAACCATAGAGTAAGGAAAGTATCACAAGCGACTTGAAGATCCGGATCTTTGTCTTCCTGACAAGTACCGACCAACGGACAAAATACTCTTGCTTAGCGAGTCCATAACACCGTGGGCTATTGCCAATCCGCCACTAAGACTTCTTTGACGTGAACAGCCGTCATTATGGACTGCGCTACCAAAGGTATGTAAAACTTTCAAGATCTCAAGATCCTCGCCGCACGCATGAAACGATACTATATGTTTCATCTAGTAAGCTCCAAACACCTGGAACCTTGGTCGTCTTAAAGCCAGAGAGACCTCAAGTCTCAAAGGCTTTCGCCTCCTCGTGCAGCGCTCCAGAGCCATCACCAGGACTCCATTATATCAGCAAAGATTACTTGCATCTCGCCAAAAGCAAGATCAGTGATCTTGGTGTTGCCGAGGGATGCTCAACAATCACTTATATCTACAACTTTGGCCAATTCCAGGTCCATACAAGTGTTGAAAAGTGATTGAGGCAGGATACGGACCCTTGCCCCACTCCTGTATTACAGGAAAGAAGCTGGATACACCTCCCCCACACTTCACAATTACTCTCAGTCCCAGAGTACAGGACCAGCATCCAAATCAAGTAGTCCTTGCAGGAAATCCCAGCGAAGTTGCAGAAGGATCCAGAGTGACTCACGAATGCACAGAGTCAAACGCCTTCCTGAGATCAAACATAGGCTGTCAAACAGCCTTGTCCAAAACTCACGTCGGGGTCACCAGGTACACGAAGAGTGCTAGAATACGGTCCGTTGTGAACTTCCCAGGCGTGAATCAAGGCTGCTGTGGTGTCTGTGATGTTTCAGACAGAGACTGGGATCCGTGTCAGAAATAGATAAGGCAAGCAACTTGTCTGTCACGCTGGACGCAATGTACTACCGCAGAAATTGCTGATGCTTGACGTCCATTTTCACTCTCCAGATAGGGACGACCAGGCCCTCTCTTTCCAGTTCAGAAGGAATGCGTAACTGTATGTAAAACGGCAGTCGGGGCAGCATGCCAACCCGCGAATCATGGGCTTGACACCAGCTTGAAGAAGCTCCGCACTGATATTCAAACACCAGCTGCCTTTCCACCCCTCAACATTGCTATCCTCTCTGACTACGTTAAGAGCACGGGTGCAGGTTCGTACAATGGGATGGATCGGCATCACTGTCGTAATCCACTGGTGAGAAGCTGCACAATTGAGGGCCACCCGTGAACAACTGCCAAGTACACGGCTGAACGAGCCATCTGCCATCCATGTCCCGGACACGTGGAGCCAATACTGGGCTCGGTAACAATCGCCCGAGATGGAGACTTGGACAGGAGATTCGTCAGGATCGGTTAGGAGGGTTCGGAGGTCAGTAGCGTTCAAATAGTCCCGAAATCTTCGCGAGGACTCGACATACCATCTCCTTGCTCTCCTTCAGGAGGGTTTAGTCCTCGTGTGGACGATACCTGTGCTTGGTCTTCGGCTTACCAGTAAGCATGGCAGCGCGGGGACTCTCCTCGAATTTTCCAGCGTCTCCGTCGAGACAACACCACGCCGTGACCTCGGGCGCTCCCAAATACACTCCTTGGCAGCCTGGAGAGTTTTCCCGTTGAAGGTATCCCACAGTTCTACAGGGCCCCTCGATGGGCACCGACCACATCTAACCGATTTGAGACTGCCACTGTATTACTCATAGGCACATGTCAAGTCTTCAGTTTCTCAAGATGAAAACGCAGTAGGGTTACCTCTTGAGATTCTTATGGGCTTGACAGAAGCTTAAGTGTAGCAACCACAAGTATGTGATCTGTTCCAAAAAAAAAGTTCATTCATTCAATTAGGTAATAGACCCACTATATCTCTGCGGACTGTTTACGCGCCAGGTTTGAAATCGCCGCGCTGTACTGGCCCAACGGTAAGTATCGTCAGTTGCACTCAGGAACGCTGGTTGGGAAAATGTACTACCGCACTCATCTCCGTTTTTAGTGTGCGTTTTTTGTATTTGTATTATTCCGTGCAGTTTTTATTAATGTACATAAAAGGTTGCTACAGATCCAAGCACTTGTGTCAAAAAAATCCATGGTGGTCCGTGCCCAGTTATCTGTCACATGCGGTCATTTAAACATTTACAAAGTGTGGGTCCTGATAGGACCTCCTCGTGAACAAGGAGAATTCACGTGATACATTGGTCGAGGTGAAGGACAAGTGGTGACGACAAGGATGTGGAGTTACGCGGCGCAGGATGTGGTTCGTAGCCGTAGAAATCATTCACAGTCCGGGGGACGCTGGGGAGTCGCGGGAGGCAGCTGGTGATGTCCCTCCCAGTTCTGCTGATCTCTCTCAGCCAAGCGAGTGCCGGTCTCACCTTGTGCCACATTGATACAGGTGGCTTTGGAAGGAGAAGGCGGACGAGGTATACCCTGTGCGGCTGCAGCAAAGCCCCAAGGCGACCTTCCAGAGATCATTGACACCCTTGGGAGTAGGGTACGCCGTATAACAAATGTCTTTTCTCACTTTGGCATGTCAAATCCTATGTAAAATGAAATTCTAAGACGATTTTATCTGCGGTCCAATTTTTGCATTGAGCAATTCTGTACTATGCAAAATCGCACTTTTATATTGCAACCTTATCGAATAATGTTTAAATGAGTACGCAGTGTCGGTGGTCATTGTGTAATTGCATCATGCACCAATATGAGCTCCCAAGGACTAGGTGGTAAAACTCTCTCTGATCAGTGTTCACCATGCAACTACATCACAGTGTCACAGGCCTCTACGTTGGCCTTAGAAAAGAACGTGTCCCTCATGTCCTTCTTAGATCTGAAGCAGGGCATGGCTCCGGTGGTGGGCCGAGCCCCGGGATGAACCCGGTCTCGGCCCTGCTGCCCCACACACGTGCTGCCGCAGCTATGTCACCTGACTTCAAGACTCTTTCGGGCTATGAGGGTGGGATAGAGAACTCCGGAACCTCGTACGGCATTGACAGGAGCTCCTGGATCTGAATCCCCGGACAGTGATCAGGTGAATGCCGGCTCGTGCACCTGGCCAAGCTGCCAGCTGATCCAGTGGTCTGGCAAGCTGGGTGGCTTACAAGTTCAGCTTGGGTGTGATGCGAAGTACTTACACACTGGTGTCCCATAATTCTCGCCAGCCCTCAAGCTTCAAAATCTGGTCAAACGGCGAACCTGAGGCGTCCTCACTCTGACTCGCTATCAGCGAGAGGAGGACACATTCTGAGTGCGAACACATGCCTCCTGCCGCACGTTAGACTAGAAGTTCACAGCTGTTTGTGACCTTCTGTGGGCTGCGACCTCATCACTCTGAGCGCGTGAGGAGTGCTTGGGGCCGTCCCTTCTAGTCTGTGAGTGAACCTTGATGTGTAGTAGAGTTTGAAGTACCAACTGCGGCAGTACTTGACTAGGAATTTCAGGGTGTTCAGTTCTTTGCCAGTCGTCCATGCTTTCTGGTCCACCATGTAACGAGCGGACTGGGCTGTGGTGAGCCATCAGGAGTGGGAAACACCTTGCCACACTGATCTCCTGCAGATCGGGACGGCAGGAGAGGAGAACGCCCGCCTCACAGCCTGGACAGCTGGTAGGAGACATGCTGGTCAGTGGACATGTTGACAGGATATACTCCGGTATATCCGTGTGAGATTTCACTGGCTGGCACTCCTCTGAACTCTGCGTTGCACGCATCTCATTCACGCTGGACAGGGGCAGACTGCACACTGGACCCGTGAAAGGCCAGTGTCAGAGGAGGTAGGACCGTCACGTTGCCGTGGGATAAGGTGGCTCGCTAGGGGCCCACACTCGCTTGGTGTGCAACAGCATATACTCCAGAAGAGCTTTGCGTCCCAGCATCTTCTCCAAATGGGCGTGCGTACCACGCTTACACCCCGGTTGGCCCTCGTTGAGTCACCTACCTGCAGTAGATCACGTGAGCGGTGGAGTCCGTTATGTCAACCATGCAGGATCATAAAGAGCCTGAAGCACCTTGAACGCAGGCTTTCAGGTGGCCACCGGGTACCTCTGGTACACAAATAGTAGCCAAAAGAGTATCTTCCCAGATACGACTCTGTCTGTCATCTTTGACACATGCTCCTCCCTGATCAACCTTGGGGTGCAGTTTCCCATAGATGTCGGGACACCAGCCGCCCTGGTCTTGCTTCCTCCCATCGTAACCCAATCAAATTATTGTGGGTACCTGGTGCTTCCCCTGACAAGGTCCTGGCCGATGCCATGGCGTCCTGCGGGCCCTCCTCAGTGTTAGGATCGCAGACCCAGGTAATACGCATGTCTGGAGAGAGGTGGCCGTCAGCGATAAGGTCCTGGAGGAATTCCAGAAGCCAAGGCAGCAGCAGCAGTGGGCACGGAACGTCGACCGGATGCTTGACAGCGCAAGGTTCGGACTGGCATTTGTTTCTTATCTTGCAAGCTGGCCTGTCCAAAGTACTGCAATCACAAGGGGTGCCAGGGACCCCAGCTCTCTCCTGAGCAGGTCGGTATACCAGTATGGCAGCCTCCTGTTGCTCCTGCCTCTAGGTTCCTCTGAGTGGCAGGGTGAAGCAACGACTCCTCCGTTCCCATCATCAGAATCCTGGTGATCTTATCAGTCCTTGGCCCAGGAACATCTGATCCTGCAGACTCAAGACGTTTCTGACTTTTTCTCTTTCGTGCTTATCTGCTTCAGTCAGCTTAGCCTCCTCTTCCAACTGCCTTTTCTCTTTGCTGCTTTCACTGTCTATGCGTCTCATTTCTTGTCTACCCCTTTCATATCATTGCACTCTCCTCCCCAACTTTGATCCTCTGGTCAGTTACAGACACTCCAGGTTCAAAAGTAGGGACTTTGCTGGCCAGGGGGCAGTCACACTGCAAGTTGCTTCCCCTCGCGTGACACAGCTTGGGGTTGGAGCAGTCGGGGATTCCTTGGTCCTTGCAGAGGAAGATCGTGTGAGGGCAGGCCGTTATTTCAAACAGCTTGTCCATATTTCTCCACGAATTCCTTTATGCTTTAAGTGGCCTGGTCTCTCACACTTCATAACCTTCTTCCAAAAAGATCTATCCTTCTGTGGTCACGGACCGGTCAATAACAAACACTGGACGTGCAAACTGGGCGCTTTTGATTTCTTCCACTGGGCAAGCACACATGGGGGTCAGATCCTTTCGTAATGTTCTACGCACTGGGTACCACAGCTTGTCAACACCTTCCCGGCATGCCCCGCCTGCGTCTGGAGAAGGATTCCCCTCTTCATCAACGCCGCGATACGTAGGCACCTCACTCTCAGCCAATACTCCGTCCACCGCAAAAAAGGCGCCAACTTAGATCCAGAGGCTCTGTCTAGTTGCGGGCTTCGACCAACATGGTTTACAGGAGAAGCCATCCTTGAAATGACGTTTTCGATTACAATTTATTGGACGCTATTCATTCTTATATGAACTTCATTTATAGTGGAGAGAAATGTCTGGTTGTGTGAGAGAAAGCCTATCTACAGAACTCGCACACATATCCTCCCTGACCTTTCTTCGACACCAGTAGGTGCAGGGCAATCAGGGCCATTATAAAACACCTGACACTGTAAAATAATTGTTATACTATTTGCCCTGCGATCATCCCGACAATACAGGAATTCCACCGGAACAGGTTGATATTGCCTAATATAATATGCCCGGCTGGCTTAAAACGTGGCATCGTGGTGACAAAAATACATTGTTGACAGAAGTGAGTGTTACCCACAATCTTTGAGATATTATAGATAAATTACGAAAGAGTCGTTCGTAAAAATCACTTTCAACACGCACATAGTGACAGTGATGAAACATTTTAACGCATTCTCACATCCAAAAAACTGTTTACTTTTATTTAAAATCAATTACTTACCCCTGACAATACCCCGCGCCTTGCGCCGGTCAGACAAAGGAAGTGCCATCGGCAACGCTCCAAACAAGGCTATTTAACCTGCCACCTCCAGTTGGCGCGTTTTTGCGAAGCTATTGTCGAAGTAGTCACATGCCCTGGTATCGTTTCGCCCAGTCTCACCTTCATTGTAAGGTGGATCCAAGATATTGATGATAGGTGCAAATGACAGCCGTTACTTAGCGGGGCTAAGCTAAAATGTTTTGCATATATTATAAAAAGTCCATTTTTGAATAGCAAAAAAGGTGCTCAAACCAAAAAGTTGAGAGGGAAAACCACCCTTAAAATTCAATGTTTACATTAAGAAAACCCACCCCCCCCCACTGCCAAATTCAAAATAACTATATTTTCACTTTTTCATTGGGACCTACGGGTACCCTATTGGGGGGAAGAAGAATCCCACATTGCGCTGTGCCAACAACCATCAGTTTTCTCGAGAAGGTGTACTTTCAGTGCGTGTGCCCAATTCCCCCCTCCTCCCCTCCCCATGACCTTCACATCATAATTACAGCATATAAAAATAAAATAGTGAAGTGAATGCCAAGCGTAAAAACTGTGCAAGTGTATCACACCCAGAACACAGACAAGAAGAAAAGGTTGACTGGTTGCCAATTGTATAACAAAAAGTTAAGCTGAATGCTTGTATTTATTGTTCATTAGTGTGGAGCTCACCAACTCAGGTGGATGAGGCGACTATCGTTGTGGAAAATGTACGTTTGGGGGACAGTTATAATCTCTGAGGGCTTGAATGGGAGAGTGAAAAGGCTGGGACCATTTCACTGGTGATCTTTTACTAGCCTTCCACTTTGTCTCCCTTCCCTGGAGCCGTGTACCCTGCCCACCCTTTTGTAACATGGAGAAGGGTTTTTATAATGCTGATGATGAGGTGTAGCCTGGATAGTATAAGTTTATTAGTTGTTAGCTTGTGTTAGGCCTAGTCATTAAATAGTCTTGTGTATTATGCAGACAGTGTATTTTAAATACATTTGTTATATATGTAGTTTATATATCTATATATATATAAATATATATAGATAGCTATATTAATATTATATATCTATATACTATATATTATATACATATATATATCTATATATATATATATATATATATCTATACTATAATAGTATATATATATATTATATTATATATATATTTACTTTTATATATTGCACTTGACCAAAATAAATTATGTGTTGTTTAGTTTGAAATGAATCCTTCTATTCTGAACTGAATCCTTTCTATTATGAACTGAAAAACGTACGAAAATTCGCGTCGTAAAGCCTTCCTCAGTTACGCATGTGAAACAGTGAAGTGAAAAACAGGCGCTCCTGACGTTTGGGCCATTGTGTAACAGGAGGATATTCCGTGCGCAGTCACAGATTTATCAGTGGTCTATGATGCGGGGTATTACGCGGGGGGGGGTGGGCGGGGGGGGGGGCACGTCAGCCTCGTCCACCCTCACGACAACGCACTACTTCCGGGGGTCACTCGCACGAGATCCCATGCAAGGCCTCCACACTTTCCCTACAAGCAAACTCCTCGACAGGAAAGCATCAACTTTTGCTCCCCAGCCATACAGGAGACTTGTTGAGCCGCTTGGCAACTCCTCCACGCCGGATTAATCTCTTCAGATACAATCATTAGAAACCGGTGGGAATGCATCACACGGTTTACGAGGTCGTAGACGTTGCCAAAACTAGTGCACCCAATATAGGCCTGGAAATAGGCGCTGACAGACCTATGCAGGTTAATAAGTAACGCACGATTCAGTCTCACATGTAGATCGCTGGTTGACACGTAATCGATCCAGCGAGAAACCCATGACTATCCTTCGAAGATATGTAGTACTAAAGGCATCAGATTCGACCTCTTCAAAGTCGGTATATATAGGCGTCCAACCAGTGTATCACAATACCATAGAGTAAGGAACAGGATCAACCAAGGCGAGTTGTAGAGTCGAGAATCTAATCCAAGAGTCCGTGTACCTGCCACAGGGGTACCCGACGCAACGCCATTCTAGTAACTGATGTGTCGTGGGCGTGATACAGACACACCAGTGGAGTTATATGCCACAATCACCGAAGAACTTGTTGACCGTTACCCTCCATGTACTTATGGACTGCAATATCCAAGGTTATGTAAAACTTTCAAAGATATAATATGTCCTTACACACGAACGCCTTAATGAAACAGACACTGTACTGTTTTCACATCTATATAACTCAAAGAAAATGCAAAGAAGAGCACTCCAAACACCTCCGCGTAAAAACTGCAGTTCTGGAGGATTTCAAACCGAGTACTAACCGAGGACTTGTCACGATAGTCCTTTAGATCTATCACCCCACTCAGCATGGCATTACTTCCTTACCAATATGTCAGCGGTTGCAGCTGACGACTGGTGTAACTGATAACCAAAGAACCTAGCAATTCTTAAAACACTTGTCTAGGAGACTAAGCACGAAATATTCAGAATCAGATGAACTGTTAATATGTTTTCTAGGTAAGCAACGGAGCCAAATTAGATGGGGGGTGGGGGGGGGGGGGGACAAACCCAACACATACATACTACGTTTAGCATCTACTCATCCACAGTGCCCAAAGTAGTAGCATTGAAAGTCGCCCAAGACAATGAGCATGTTGTCTCGAGGAGGACACTGGTCTAATACAGAGGTACGAGTTTTGGCGTCTAGAAAACAACATATCCTTAGTCTCAGATCAACATGCACCTCGGTAGAAGCGTACACATGCCAACCAAGAGACATGAAACCCCACAAGAGTGTAGTCGTGGCATCCTTACACCGCCATGAGACGCTCTCAACGGATTTTTAACACCTCAAACAAACTGGACGGACTGCCAGGTTGCTGGAGATGCCTATAGATATGCCCCGGATACGGTGACCATTGCTCCATGCCGGGACCAGTTGCTATAGGTGTCAATCCACACCACTGCTATTAGTCGCCACACTGCGCAGGTACTCCTCGTATATAGAGAGTTGTTATCCACGAATCCACACTACAGTACTAACGGAAGCTCGCCACAGACAGGAGAGGTAGGCGACGATCGTCTGAGAGGGCTCAGGAAACGTTCACGAGCCCACACGAAGCAAAACTCCCGGAGGTTACTATTTCTAGCCCGGAAGTATTTAAACCTCAGGACGGTTTATATCAGGAGTGACATTCGAAAGGGCAGGAGCCGCCCTCTGCACCGTCTACTTTCGGCCAACCATCATAAGCAAAAAAAAAATGGGTCATAGGGGTGGTGCACTACACTCGATTAGAGATGCGGGAATTATCCGAGGGCTTTGCCCCCGATCGTACAGTAGTGCACCTGCGTGGTACACCAAGTATTATCCCACACTGGAGAGACAATCCAGGAGAGTAATTCATCCTCCGCCCCATTAGGGAGAAGATGGTAGGAAAGGGCATGGAGGGGATGAGGCCTTAGGATGGTTTTCATGGCGTGAAGAGAGAGAAAAGTATGTAAAGGAAAGAAGATCGTTAGCCTAGCAAAGAGCGGTTTATGTGTGCATGTGTTTGTGGTGTGTGTGTATTGTGTTTCTGGTGATGTACGTGTGTATGTGTGTGTGTGTGTGCGTGGGTGCGTGTGTGTGTAGGGGGGTCTATGCCTGAAAATATCACCACCAAATTTTACCCCACCTCCTCTTTATGTATACATCGTACCTCGTAATATTGCGATTTAATTTGACACTCCCTTGATTGTATTCCTTATTTTGGCAGGGTGTTTGTGTTGTACAACGGAAGACGGTTACAGGAACTGCAGTATCCATATAATTATTTCATTTGTAATAGTTTCTGCGCGTGGCATGAAATTACCACGTTCAAAATTAAGGTCTTTTTTAGGGAAGGTCAGTAGAATGGAGGGGTAACGTATGAAGTTCCTAGTGTTCTTTTACTTATGTTTGTTTTGTTTACAAAGGTATTAATGTATCTTGCTGTGTATGTGAGTGTCGTTTGTGTGTGGTGTGTGTGTTATTGTGGTGTGGTGTGTGTGTGTGTTGGTGTGGTGTGTGTGTGGTTGCTATGTGTTTGTGTTTAAGTCGTGGGAGTGTTGTGTGTGTGATGTGTTGATGTGTATGGTGTGTGTGCGTGACCATGTGTAGGGGTTGGGTGTGTGTGTATGTGTATTTGTGTTTAAGTGTGTGAGTGTATGTGTGTGTGTGTGTGTGTGTGTGTGTGTGTGTGCAAAATCTGTGTGTGTAGTGTGTTGTGTGTATGTGTTGTGTTTAAGGTGTGCAGTGTATGTGTGTGTGGTGTCGTGTGTGTGTGTGTAGTGTGGGTGTGGCGATTATCGTCGTGGTGTATGTGTTTGTGGTTTTAAGTGTTCGTGAGAGTGTATGTGGGTGTGTTTGCGTGTGTGTGTGTGTGTGTAGTGTTTGTGTTTAAGGTGTGATGTAATTGTGGGATGTGTGTTGCAGTGTGTGTGTGTGTGTGATGCGTGTGTGTGTGTCTGTGTGTGTGTGTTAAGGTGTGGAGTGTTGTAAGTGTGTAGGTCGGGTTGTGTGCGTGTGTGTTGTAGGTGTATAATTGTGTGCGTGTGTGTGTAGTGTGTATATGTCGTATTAAATGTGTGAGTGTATGGTGTGTAGTGTGTGTTGGTGTGTGTGTGTGTGTTTGCGTGTGTTTGTTTGCGTGGTGTGTATTTGCGTGTGTATGTAGGTGTGGTGTGGCTCCTGTGTAGTGTGTTATGTGTGTGTATGTGGGCGGTGAGTTTGTATGTGCGTGAGTAGTATGTGGTGTGTCTGTGCGTTCGTGGTGTGTGTGTGTGTGTGTACGTGTGTGTGTGAGGTGTGTGTATGTGAGATTGTATGTGTGTTGAGTTGGGTGTGTGCTTCGTGTGTGAGGGGTGGTTTCGTGTGTGTGTTTGGTGTTGTAGTGTGTGTGCTGTATGTGAAGATTGGTGTGTGTAGTGTAGTTGTGCAGCACATGTTGTGCTTTGATGTGCTGTATGGTGTGTAGTGTGTAGTGTGTGTGATGTCCGTCTATGTGTGAGAGAGAGGAGAGATGAGAGAGAGAGTCATCGGAGTAGGCTAGAGGAGAGAGAGCAGAGAGAGAGAGAGAGTATAAGCAAAGGAACGCGAGTATCAAGCGAGTATAGCGAGTGGAAGTCTAGATAGGGAGTTTTGACACAATTGTGGTGCCCCTCCTTGGAACTTCACACCTCAGGTTACTACTTCCATTGCCCCTGACTGTATTTCCTCATTACAGGAGAACCAAGTGGTCACTCAATAAATCTTTCTGCATCTTTATACTATAATTATAGTAATGCAACAAAACATGTAATTTTGCAAGGTTCATTAATAAACATGTGTAATGTGCGTATGTGTGTGAGAGAAAAAGAAAAAGAGAAGAAAGAGAGAAGAGAGAGAGGGAGAGAAGAGGGGAAGAGAGTTACCAAAACACTTTCTACTATATATATAGTAGAAACTGTTGTGGTTTAATCTCCTCTCTCTCTCTCTCTCTCTCTCTCTCTCTCTCTCTCTCTCCCCTCTCTCTTTTTTTTTATTTTTTTTATATATATATATATATATATATAATATATAATATATATATATATATTAGGTAGAAAAAATTTTGTTGGTAATCTCTCTTTTCTCTCTCTCTCTCTCTCTCTTCCTCCTCTCTCTCTTCTCTCTCTCTCTCTCTCTCTCTCTCTCTCTCTCTCTCTCTCTCTCTCTTGCTCTCTCTCTCATTCTCTATTTTACTCATATATTACAACAATGCAACGATGACATGTGATATTGCATACAAATACAAGCATCGATGGTAACCATATCAAGTGTGTGTGTACTTTTTGTATTTTTTGTTGTGCATTTACCTAGTTGTATTTTACAGAGCCTGAGCTACACTCGTGTGGTCCTGTCTCCGTATTTACATTTATCCAGTCTCTCTCAATTGGGGAAATTGTATTGTGTATGTGACTATTTTGTGGGTGTGCGTGTGTGTGTGAGTGTGTGTGTGTGTGTGGCGTATGTGTGGGGAGTGTGTGTAGTGTATGTGTGAGAGCTTATGTGAGCTTGTGTGTATGTGTGAGTTTGTGTGTGTGTGTGAGTTGGTGTATGTGGTGTGTGTGTGTGTGGTGTGTGTGGTTGTGTGTGTGTGTGTGTGTGTGTGTGTGTGTGTGTGTAATTTTCACCCATGGTTTCTTGCCCACGCGAGTCGGACTCGCGATCCCAGTTTCACCCTCCTGGGGCGAGTTTTGGGGAGCTCATTATTCCCGATCTTTGGGTAATGCTGGGACCTCAGACTACACACCCTCTTGCCTTTGCTCAAGGAGGGCAGTAACCCGCCCGAATGTGTCAGTGAAAAATCTCCGGGATCAGTGAGGATTCGAACCGACTACCACAAATGGCAGGCCAGCACGCTTTCAAATTGACCATCGTGGTAGTGTATGTGTGTTGTGTGTGTGTGTGTGTGTGGGGTGTGTGTGTTTTGTGTATGTGGGGTGTGTGGGTGTGTGTGTGTGTGTGTGTGTGTGTGTGTGTGTGTTGTGTTATGTGTGGTTGGTGGGGTGTGTTTTGGGGTGTGTGTGTGTGAAAGACAGAGCATGATTAAAAGCGGGAAAACGAAAAACTATGACTATGGCGACAGAGCTCTCCTGAGTGACAATCACAGTGTTCAGGCGATAACTGACCCCTTGACCCGTGGCCAAACCCCTCGGCCCCCAGCTTTGATACACATTGACGTCACGATCCAGTGGGCGGAGCAGGGGTTTGAAGTGGATTGCCCTTCTCTAAGGAAAGATCTTGGTTCAAATAGCCTTACAAAAAATGCTACGATGCTTCTCGAGTTTCTGGGTTGAGGGGAGGGACGGGCCCGTTCCATTTGCTAGAGCCCATTCCAGTTAAGAGGAGACGATTATAGTACATATTTTTAATGGGGGATAGAGGGAGAAGGGGCAGGGTGGGGATCAGGCCATGTTACTTGTATGGCGATGGTGAAGGTGGAGTGTGTGGAGGTGAGGGTAATGGGAGCAAGGGAAGCAGGAAGGAAGAGAAAGGGTTAGATGTACAAGCATGAGGTATTACACTGTTCTTTCCTTTCTTCCCCTATCGTGTCTCCTTACGAGCATTTTCATTCCTTCCCACCATCCTCTAACATGCAGTTTTCTCCTCCTCCTTCTTTCACCTTTCTTTTCATCATCTCGTAATGTCCACATTTTTTTTTAACTCTTCACCCGCCTCGCACTAAATTCCCGCCTCTTAGTTGCCCAGAATCGCTTACAGTAATCCATGGGGTGATTAGCGTTTCGGCCTCATGTGGTGGTCTACCGGCAGACCCTCGTATGTCCTGGAGCAATGAAGGAGGGAAAATGCATGAATAACAACTGACAGGCGGAATAGTGGGCAGGCGTAGGAACCCCAAAAATCGGATCAGTGATTCAAAGGAGCCTGTGCATGGTGGTCGAGGGGTGTGGTGCATGACGAGGAAAAGTGTGTTTTGTTTTTTTCCCCTTTGAATGTGTCGAAAACTTCTTGGTCGGTATAGTTTTGGCATTTCTTTTGATTTTCGAGTTATATTTTTGATCCACGTTGCAAAAAACAGTACGATAGAGGGTGGGTATAGTCAATACGGGTGTCGAGTCCGGGTCGTTTTATTTGGGTTTTTATTTTGGGGGAAGAGATGAAACGATAGTCCCAAAAAAGGCTTTATGATTGCCCAGACTGTTTGATGTGTACCTCATGCGTCACCACCAAGCGAGAGAGAAGGAGAGAGAGAGAGGAGGGGAGGGGAGAGAGAGAGGGGAGAGAGAGAGAAAAAAGATAATAAAACGTAGCGTGAAAACTCAAACGTCCTCGCTAGTGATTTTGCTGTTAAACAAACTTAAAGGAATATTGTATATTCAAAAAAGAAATATTCCCTGTATATATATATTGATAATTTGGTATGTTATAATCTTACTGTATTTTCTTTCTATGTATAGGCTATTCTATAGCCTATTTCTAAAATAGTTTCACATACAAAGTGAACCTTTTAAACCTTAATGTAACTTCTGTAACGGGGGAGAGAGAGAGGGGAGGAGAGAGAGAGGAGAGAGAGAGATGAGGAGAGAGAGAGAGAGCGGGGGGGGAGAGAGGGGGAGAGGGGAGAGAGGAAAACAAAAATTACAGATAGACAGACAAGCGAGTCGTCGAACAGACAGACATACCAAAGACAGAGGCAGAAAGATATAAAGACGCAGAGACAAATAGCCATGCAGACGTTATAAAGATAGATACGCATTCAGGAAATACATGTATCGTAAAATCCAGGGAAACACACCGTTGCAATGTTAGAATTAGTTAGGAATTGCGTTTGAGGCAGGTACTAATAAATATGTATGATATTTGATATGTCATCGAATTGTAATAAAAAAAACAATATAAAAATAGTACTAATATCTATACAAATGCTAAAGATACGAGGGAGGCGGTAGCCGAGTAGTTAGCGCCTGCAAATAGCGAGCTCGGTTTTCCAAGTCCGATCATGCCAGGGTACCTTTTTGCAATGTCGAGTAGCTGAAGAAAACCCACATGCTCTCCATTAACCCTACCTTGACAACCAGTGCATCGAAAGACACAGGGGGGCGGCATGAACCTATAATTCATCGTAGGTGCCACCATAAATAAACTGGGACCTGAACGAACCGAAAATAATGGGGGCTTAAAAAAACTTACAGGCTCCATCAGCAGGGGGTTTGCCCTTTGGCGTTTTAGAAAAAAATGCATACTTGGACTCAGTAGTGATTTATAGTGAATTTAGACAACAATGTGAAAACAAATCCAAAAAAGTTTTTCTTCGTTTGTAGGGTCAAAGGGGCCTTGGGAAAATTCGTGTAGTTTCCGGGGCCAAACTTCGCGGATCCCACAAGCACCCAAGCACCCTTGACCCTGGTAAGTTTCCTCCTTAAATTTGGAAATCGACCCCCGTCCACACCCCCAAACCCAAACAAAACATGCAACAAATGACAAAACATGCACACCCCCACATAACAAACCAGCATCCAAACGAAAAACATACTTTCACTACCAAAAACACACCTAATGAACCAAACCAACACAAACAAACACAACCAAAACCACAAACCCACGCGACAACAAGTCCAACACATTACAACACCCATCATACAATGCCACAAATTTTTTAAGAGCCTATTTTAAAAAATTTCCCTGTGCAACAAGGGCTCAATTTTAACTTTTAAACGCCACGAGGCCACTCCGCCCCAAGGGTTTTCTCGAGGGTGGGTTTAAAAGGAAAAAGGGTATTTGGTACCAGGGACCGGAAGGCCAAATTTTAAGGTCAACAAGATCAATTTTTTTTCTTTGTAACTCAATACTTCTTTACATCTTTCTTGAAAGACACCAATGCCCCAGGACTTGGCCAACTTCCATGGAGAAGAAACATTTTTCAGCTCACGTGAATTTTTTACGGAGGGAAGCGGGGGGAAAAAAACTTCGGTAGAAAAAACCCTGCTAAATTTGGAAAAGCAATTTTCCAAAATTTTTTTTATAAATAAATAAAAAAACTAAAAATTTTTTTTTTTTTAAATTTTTCCCCAAAGGAATTGGGTGAGACCAAAAAAAAA
>JACEEZ010007547.1:0-67934 GCA_016584305.1 Chionoecetes opilio
ACTTGGCCTACCAACTCTCTCTCCCTTTCCTTCCCCCTCTATCTCCCCCCCTTTCTCTCCTTTTCCCCTCTCTCCCTTCTCTCTCTCTCTCTCTCTCCCTTCTCTCTCCTCCTCTTTTCCCTCCTCCCCTCTCTCTCTCTCTTTCTCCTTTAATTTCTTTCTTTTTCTCCTCCTCTTCCCCCCTCTTCTCTCTCCTCTCCTCTTCTCTTCTCTCTTTTCCTCTCCTCTCTCCTCAATTTCTCTCTTTTCTTTTGATCTCCTCCCCCCCCGCCCTCTCTCTCTAAAGGCATAAGCTTACGTGATGCATTGTTTTTTCACCCATTTTCCAAAATCAAAAATTTTATTAATTTTTCAAGAAAAATAATTAGTAATGAATTGTTTCATAGGGAAATTGAAATATATAACGGGTTTTATTAGGAAGAAAAAGCAAGGGGGAGGCCAAGGTTCCTTTCCCTTTATTGAAAGGCTCCTTTTCAAGGGTCCCCCTTCTCTCCTCCCCTACCTCCTCTCTCTCTTTCTCTTTTTCCCCCTCCCCCTTTCCTCTTTTTTTTCCCCTTTTTTCTTTTTCTTTTCTCTTTTCTTTTTCCCCTTCTTTCTTTTTCCCCTTTTCTTTCCTTTCTCTTTCCCCCTTTATTCTCTTTCTTTCCCCCTTTTTCCCCTTTTCCCCTCTTTCTTTTCCCCCCTTTTTCCCCTTTTCTCTTTCTCTTTCTCTCTCTCTCTCCCCTCTCTCTCCCCTCTCTCTTGTCTCTCCACTAAGCCGCGGGGGGGATTGACGTCTGCTCTGAGGGGCGAGGGTAAGGGGACTGGGGGGCATTTCGAAGGGCCCAAAACACACCCTTTGCTCCTAAAAGACTTAGTTATACGGGCTAAGAAACTCAAGGAAAAGCTTTTTAAAAAAGTCATCTTAGCCTCGTGTGGGGCCCAAAACCCTTTTAATGTCCCCACTTCCGTTTCCCCAATCAGCGCGCGCGCCAAAAGTCTGTTTTTGGCGGGAAATCGTATAAACATCAAAAACAACCACAGTGTACACAAACACATCGGCGGGTGGTTGTGGTGGGGTGTTGGTGGTTTTTTTGAGGGTAATAGAGTGTTTTTGGGGGGTTTTTAAGCATTTTAAAGGGTATGTGGTAGGGGTTTTAGGGTGTTAAGAGTGTGTTTGAGTTATTTGGGGTAGGGTAAAGGTGGTGGGAGTGATTTTTCAGGTAGCGACCATAGAGCAGCCCACAGGTAAAGGGTCAGAAAACCCCAATTTTTACAGCGGGGAACTTTTTTGTCCTGCCGCAGCTGGTGGAGCTGTAAACAGAAAAACCCTTGATGGGAAAGTCAGTACTCGTGCGGGGGGCACAGAGATTTGAGAAAAAAGGAAAAAATTTGCAGACCTAATCGGCACTCTGGAGATGAGGGGCCCCCATTTTCCGCCTTTTGTCCTCGACTGATTTCCCAGAAATTTCTGCTGCAGCCACAGTGCAGTTTTTACCACCCCCGGGGGGCGAGTTTTTTTTTTTGGTCCCCTCTTTTCGTCTCTCTCTCTCTCTCTCTCTCTCTCTCCCCTCTCTCTCTCTCCCCTCTCTCTCTCTCTTTTCTCTCTCTCTCTCTCTCTCTTCTCTCTCTCTTCTCTCTCTCCCTCTCCTCCCCTTTCTTCCCTCTCTCTCTCTTCCCTCCTCCTTTTTTTCTTCTATTTTTTCTTCCCCCTCCTCTTCCTTCCCCCCCTTTTTTTCATCCTCCATAACACATCATAGCCAGTAGGGGATATTACGTGAATAGCGAAACTTTTTTTTTTTCTGGTTTTTTTTGATATGTTTAGTTTTAATCTGCTAACCGTTTCGGGCCCAAATTTTTTTTTTTTACATATTATTATTTTTAGGATAGGTTGGGGTTAGGTTCAAATTTGTTTTTTTATCATTTTTTTTTTTCCAAATCACAAAAAAATTATTACGACATAATGGGGTTTGCAAATTAATTCTAAACATATCAAAACTCACCGAAAAAAATTCGTCCACCAAAGGAAATATGGGTTTATCTGGAAATTTCTCTTTTTTTTCTCTTTTTTTTTTTAAAAATATCCCTCCCCCCCCAAACTTTTGGGGCTGGGTAGGGGGTTTTCTGGTGAAAAAACAATAAACCCCAAATGATTTTTTTCGGTAAAGCCACGTACTAACCTCATCAAATAAAATCCCAGCAGGATAGAAACCATAAACTAGAAACCTATCTGTCCACTAAAAAAAAAACAAAAAAACCACCATATTAGCCACCCACCCCCCCCCAAACGGGTTTTTACCCTTTAAACCTATCTAATGATTCTCTCACCATCACCATCACCATCTAACTTCTCACCCCCCTACCCAAAAGCTTTTAAATTTAAACCCAACCTCACCGATTAACGTGGCGGAACAAGGGTGTAAAAAAAGGGGGGGATCATAGTTTTTCCATAACTGATAGGCTATATATATATAAGGGAATATATATATTGTAATTTTATATATATATTAATATATATATATATATATATAATATATATATATATATATATATATATTTTATATTTTATATATATATTTAAAATATTATAGTGTATTTGCAGCTAAAATACTATATATATCTAAAAATTTTAAATATAACCAATAAAATAACCCCTTGTTGTTGTGGGGACGGAGAAAAATTGCGGCTAAGCGACCCCCCCTGCCTTAGCCTACACTCGCTGCTTTGCCCTGCCGGAGCGAAAATTTCTTTTGAAAAAAGTCCCCCTGGCTAAGAGGGGCTTGTCCCCCAAGATGGCTTTATTAGTTTTCGAAATGCGCCCCCCGGTCTGATAGATACACTACTATAATACGCGTTTTTTGGACGTTTACCAGACTGGGGGGGGATGCTGAGAAAAGCCTAAGGTAAAGGGGAAAAGAGCGCCTTCCCGCTTCAGGGCTTTTGTAACGGCCCGGCAGGCAGACTAAAGGGCCCGTACAGTGATATTTTTGACGCTTTTGCACTGCCTTTCACCTCCAAGCCTTGGCGTGGGGGTGGGGCCGAGAATCCTACTAGCCAAACACGTTTTCCCACTGAGCGCTACTTGGCAAAACTTCGACCAAAACACAAGGGTTTTAAAACTTCCTGCTGACAAGGAATTTTTCCTCCCCCCCTCACCAAGCACTTATGGCAAGGATACACCGCTCTCCCCCGCCAAAAGCTGTTTCATCACAATTTTTGACGTTCAACGCGGGTTTTTTGACCACTTATTTTTTTTGAATTGGGACGTGCCATACACCATGATAATCGTTAAGGTGTGCCGATTCCGGGACAGTGAGTGAAAATTTAATGCAATCAAAATTACCAGGAATAAGGAGAAGATGAATAAAAAAAGGGGAAAAAAAAGTTTATACACGATATCATTTGCTCTCATTATCTTATTATAGGTATAGTTTTACTGCAATTTTTTAACATTCATGATATGCACTAATGTCTCGTGAAGATGATGGTATGTTCAGCTGTCCTAAATATCATCTGGTAGTATGATAATACCGTATAATAGTAAAACATTTTAGTGCGGGCGGGAGCGCCCGCCGCCCGCCGCCCGCCCCAACCAAACACACAACCAACATTTCTTATCACCAGCATATAACACCCTATAATGCCGCATTAGTCTTGCACGATCAATTCATACACACCTTGCAACACTATTAATACGTAAACACCAATTGTTACGTTGTAGGACTGAAACAAGCTGTATTTGCTTTATAAAAAGAAGATGAATGTCTGTCAAAGGCCCACAGCAGCTCACTAAGTCAGGGGGCTGACCAGCCTTAGTTTTCAGGGGCCTTTAGCGGGGCCACTAAGGCAGCAATCTCGACTGAGCATAGCGGTGGGAGGGCGTTTTGCCTTACCACCCGGCGCCCTAGTGCATAGGGCGCCCTAGCTCGCTCTCAGCATCTGGCCCCTGGTCCAGTCCAGCTAGACTGGTCCAGGCTGGACTGATGCCGCAAAAACCCTCGAGACTGGCCCGTCCCATTCGTTGTTCTTATTGGCTGGGGGATCAAGTGTGGCGGTCCTAAACCGGTCCTGCCAGCTTTAAACCCCTCCCCCCCCCCCAAAGACACACCAAAGGATTTTTAATTTGACCTCAGGTAATAACCTCCTAGTTGGCCATATGAAAGGTGAACCGTGGTCATCATTCTGTGTGTGATGAGAGTCAGGTTTAAAATCTCTGGACGAAGAAAAAATCCAGCAACACAAAATTGCAAGACCTGTCGCAGCCATGTCAAACGTTTACTATATAATATAACCTATATAACCATCATGTATCATTTCTATAGGTACTGGCATTCACTACCTGGGGAATTCCGTATATAGCAGGTCTTTTACTGGTGGAGTACTTATTATTAGCCCTATTTTCATGAAGTTTTGCCTGTGCAAAGTAGCAGTCATCCCTGCTACTTTACTTCTCAAGGGAAGTCAAGTAGCAGGGATGACTATAAAAAAATTGAATGATGAAATTTCATTTAATTTACCGCAATAACACTATCTATAGTCGCCACTGCACTTATGTCGCAGGGGGACATATATTACGAGTTTTAGCATCACTACAGACTTGTATGTTCCACTGAAGAGACGTGCACAGTACGTAGTTTACATTATCTACATAACACTATACATGTCTTCAGTGACGCATACATTAAGTCTGTAGTGATGCTAAAATTCGTAATATATGGCCCCTGGTGGGCATTAGGTAGTGGCGGGCTATAGTGTTGTTGACGGTACATTCATTTTCTCAAGATGTTCTTTAGCAAATTGCGATATTGTAATTTTTTGTGATATTACTTTAGTCTTATGTCGGCCATCATGGTGTTTCAAAGTCTTATCAGCAGCACGATAAGCTCTTTGGGCGTCTTCCCGCTGACTGTAGTGCGCATGCGCCAGTTCTCCCCATACTGGGTCAACGCGGTTCCCGCTCGTGTGCTGGACTAGACTAGACTGGGGTAGACCGGGGCCAGCCCGCCTCGCGAAGACAGTGTCCCCCGGAACTGAGCCAGTCCCAGACCGGGCTAGAACGGTCGCAAAAAACGCACTATAACACTAGTCAAAGTACCGGGTTGGATTTGGCTGACGTCACTGTGCTGGAATGTCAAAAGTCGCCCATTCGGCTGGCCGACCCTACTATATGACCCTGGTATAGTAGTAGTAGTACTCGTAGGCCCAGTCTCCATATCTACATTTTATCATTCATCCTTAGTGTTTAGTGTTGGTCGAAATCATCACCCCGGGAGGCGGGTCACAAACCGCCACCTAACACCCGGTGTCACGTTCCCAGCAGTCTGTGTATTCGGTGCAGTCCGGCCTTGTTTACCAACAAAAGGGGGCGCGAACTGCACATGCGCACAGGCGAAAGTTTACTAACAAAGACTTGTTGATCAACAAAGCCGGATCGCATTAAACACTACCGTACCGTGTACGCATCTTGTCGCGTGTTCCTGAATGTCCGAAAAGTGTTCTCAAGCAGGGGAGGGCATATTGTTTTATTCTTTCATAGGAAAAACATTCATGAATCGAATAATGCGCTCTGCTTTTGTAATAGAGAGGTGAAGGACCATTAAATAGCCTTTATGCAGTGATTCATGAGTAAATTTACGGGATAGAGCATTTTGCTAATTTCGAAACAAAACAGTTTTGATGTGCATCATAATCTTTCTTGTAAATCTCCAACCATGTTGTCGGAGGACGCCTGTGAATGCTTTTGCTGATAACAAGTCTTTGTTAGTAAACTTTCGCCTCTGCGCATGCGCATTTCGCGCGCCCCCCTTTTGTTGGTAAACAAAGACGGGTTGTCGTAGGACGCCTGGGAATGTATTTGTTGATCAACAAATCATGTTAGTAAATATTCGCCTCCGCGCATGCGCAAATTACATTTTCTTTTGTTGGCAAACAAAGGTAGACTGCACGGAATACGCAGACTGCTGGGAACGCGAAACCGGTAACCATTCACTGCTGGGTGGACAGGGGATCGGGTTTTAAAAAGACCGCCCATCTTACTTCGCTCCGCCTGGAGATTGAACCCGAGACATCTCGATTGTGAACCTAGCGTGCTACCACTACACTGTAGAGTACCCTAAAGGCCCGTTCACATATCCACGACTCGCGTCGGCGACCGGTTACAATTTGCTGAGTCATCCAGTCGGTGCCGACTGCAGCCGATTTTTGGGGGGCTAAAGCTCCAAATCAGCGTGGTTGGCTTGGGTTGCCGTAGTTAGACGACTAGTCGGCGACTAGTCAGCGATTGTCGGCGATAGTCGCGGACCGTCGCGGACTAAAACGAATCTAACCGCCAAAATTGGGTTGCCGTCATGCGACGACAGTCGCCGACAGTCGCAGCACGACGGAAACCACGTTTGCCGTCATGCGACGACTGTTCCCAGCCGTGCTGCGACTGACACTGGATATGGCAAACCCCTCCACTGACCGTAGTCGGCGCGGTTAGCCGACGGTTTGCCGTAGTTAGGCGACTAATCGGCGACTAGTCTGCGATTGTCGGGGATAGTCGTAAAATATAGGAGTATTTGAAAATTTAAAGGTCAACTTTAAGTTGGCGTCATGTGGCGACATTTGACGACAGTTGCAGCACGACGCAAACCCACGGTTGCTGTCATGATGCAACTGTTCCTAGCCGTGCTGTGACTGACGCCGAGTGGTTGAAATGTGGGCAGCGTTCTGGCCCATCCCCCACACCACTTTTCAACCTTCGTTTGTGTAGTGAACCCGCCACAAATGTCGGTCACACTGTTGCCCCACCTTGCCCACCTTGCTGGCCAAAGAACTTTTTCCCTCCAATACTATCAATTGAAAAACAATACTACGAATGGTGAAACAATCCTAAGGCAAAAAGGGTATGGGAAGCAGTATGCGCAAAAGATACTGCCAAAAGATCCCGCTCTATTTATAGGGAAAATGATAACATAAAATAAAAAAATAACTAGGGGGGGGGGGCACTAAATAGAGCGAAACCTACCCTAAATTTCAGTCACCATGTTAAAGGAGGGGGGAAAATCGGATTTTCAATTGGTGCCTGGCACAGTTTTTGTTTCGTTTTCACCCAAAACAACAGTTTGATTCGTTTTCATCCCAAATTAAACAGTTTTTCCCTTAAACCCAAAATGACTTGGTATACCAAGTTTGGTCCAAATCTTTTGGGTAACTTTTCGAGAATCCTTACACTAACAAACAACAAAAAATGGGGGTGAAAACAAAACCCCCTCCAAACTTCATTGGCGGGGGGAAATAATATAAATAACTGGGGGGGGGACTCAGTAGAGCCATACCTCCGCCTAATTTTTCACAATTGGTTGCCATGCAAAAGGTTTGTGATTCGTTTTTTTTTTCCCCAAAAAAATTTAAAAAAACAAGTAAAAAAAAATGAAAAAAAAAAAAGAAAAAAAAAAGAAAAAAAATTTTATAAAAAAAAATTTATTTTTAAATAAAAATATAATATATATAATATATATATATATATATATATAATATATTTTAATATTTTATATATTATTATATATAAAATTAATATATAATATATAATATATATTATATAAATATATTATATATATAAATATAATATATATAATTATAATATAATATTATATTATCATAACTTCGCCTTTTCCTCATCCGTGTGAACCACACACACACACACACACACAACACAACACAACACACCACACACCTGCCTGGATACCACTAACTACCCTTCCTCTCAACACAAAGGGAAAGGGCACCGAACACCCGGGATCCCCCGGGGTTTGTCTCGACTAAAGTGAGTGAAGCAGCCCCGGGGCAAATAGAGGGCATTTATAAACCCTTTTCTTTTGTTAGTCAGTCATCGTATATAGCGAAGCTTTTACTACCCCTTTGGGGAACATAGCAGTAACCCCATTTTTGTCCTTTAAAAAAAGTACCCAGTAACTTAGCCCCCGGGAATCTCTCAAGAAATCCCCTTAATTAAATTTTTCTTACTCCTGGTGGTGAAATTTATCTTAGTTTTTTTTTGTGTTTTTCTCTGGGTTTTAATTATTTTGTTTTTGTACTTTTGGTCATTTAGATTTTTAAAAAAGTTTTTCTTTAGTCATCTCTTTGGTGCTTAAAAACCCGTCTCTTACCCCTTTGCTAAAAGGGGGATTTATTAGAAAAATTTTAAATTTTTATTGTTTCCCCACTTTTTTTCACCTTTTTGTTAGGTTTCGGGCGTTTAGTCTGGGCTATCATTCCTCTAGAAAAAACTCATGTCTCCTCGTAAATTTGGGGGGGCCTGCCCCGGGGATGAATAACCTTTAGGGTTTGTTATTTCTTATTCCTTCATGTATTTTTTTTTGGTTCACCCGGGTATTTTTTTTGTTGGAGAGTCACTGTGTTATTTTGGGGGGGTTTATTACTTTACGTGTGCTACAGATGAGCGGGGGGATAGGTCCTTTTAAAAACTCGCTACACGAAGGCCTGGTGTAGGGGCATTTTTCTTTCGTCACCGTTTAAAATTTCCCTTATTGCTCTTTTGATTTTTTTTTCCCAAATGGGACACTTCCTCCCCGCTAAGCTATACGATCATTTTTCCACGGAACCCCAGGATTTTCCAAATTGTTAACTCACTGGGTTATTAACTTGACCAGTTCAAAACTCAAACTTTTGAGTACTTATGCCGATCTTTGTGCGTATTGTGGGTACTGCATTCTCTGGTACTTCCCCATGGCTCGTTATAATCCCGAAGTAAAAACTCCAGGGGTCATTCCCTTATAAAAAATCTCATGTCGGGGTTTTTTTCAGTTAATACCCGAGTGAATTTTCCCTAAAATACCCCCTTGGACTCTTTTTAAACCCCTATGTGGTTTTTTAATTTTTTTTAACATTTAATCATGGAGTTTGATGCGGAAGAGTTTGTCGGAAATCCCTCGCTGAAGAATTTAAAAAGCTGAAATTACTAAAGAAAAACTAAAGTATATTGCCGCTAATTTTAGCATCCAGTTCACCATGAAACTAAAAGGAACATTTAATGACACAATATTAAAACTCATCGGGGTGAAAAACCCAATAACTGCCCCTCTCAAAAACCCACCACTTCTAAGGTTTTTCAGACACAGTATTCTCCAAAAGGGAGAAAGTGAAATGCAGGCATTAAAAATGAAGTTAGACTATGAAGAGCAGAAAAAGAGAGTGAAAGAAAGAAAAAGGCGTGAAAGAGAAAAAAAAGAGCGTGAAAGAGAAAAAAAGAGCGTAAAAAGAGCAGAAAAAGAACGTGAAGGAACATCTTTTAAAAGTCCTCGCTCGCAAAATAAAGGCCGCCCCCAAAACCCCAATAATTAAAAAACAAAATTTTGCCCTTTTTTACCTCAGTTCCGATTACATCCTGAAGCTTTTTTTTAGAGATTTCGAATCCCCCCACGCTTTTTCAGGTACCAAAAGAGGTTTGGGACCTGGCTAGTCAACCCAAAAACTTAAGGGAAAAGGGCTTTATTTTCTAGACATGTGCGGATAATGCCGTTTATGATGTAGTTAAGATGCATATTACAGCTTACGGGGTACCACAGAAAGATCCGCAAAATTCCGCAACATGAAAAAAAATACTGGTCAAACTTACCAAATTTTGCCTCGAGAAATTCAGAGCCCTTAAAAAACGCCAAGTCGCATCAGTCCCCCCTTATACATTGGGTAAATCCTGCACTGGGGGAATTTAAAGTAAAAAATCCTACTCAACATGTTGACATTACAGAAAGGATGAGAAAAACCTACTAAAAGCTGCTAAAATACAGATGTTTTTTCCTTGTACATCGCCCTGTACCCTCGGGAGAGAAAAAGGGGTCAGTCCATTGAAAGTCGGGGTGAAGTTATGAAAAGGATGGAAAGTTGTAGATAGGGTTAAAACCCAAGTGTGTTCTGCATTTCTGTAAGAAAAACGGCCCCCTCAAAAAGAACTGTCCTGACCCTAGGTGTAAAGTAGCAAAAATGGGCACTTTTTCAAACCAGTTGCTTCGGTAAACAAAAATAATTCCACCCCTTTTTGTTACTGACCTTTAAAAAACCCTTCGGGGCCCAAAAGGTACTGTCCCCTCGACTCTGACTCTGAAGCGCCCTCCCAGTTTATGCGGGATACGGGCCCGCCCAATCATCCTTTTAAAAAATCTGCATTCCGGAAAACGGAATTTATACAGGGGAGAAGGTGTACCTAAAGGTTTTCACCAGACTTTCCCCGTACCTTGGCTAGGGTTACCTTGATTTCCGCTTTTTAAGGGAGTAAAACCCATTGCTGTCATGGGACAATCTTTACCCTTTTCCTCATACTAACTTCCTGTTGCAACGATCTGGGGTGAGTTAAGTCCATTCCACCCTTGTCACTAAAAACTCCCATTCCATACAACCCACAGCTCACATGGAAAAGGAGCACCAAATTTTTTTCCAACTGTGCCGTTACTCGTGCACAGCCGAAGAAATGCTCAAAATCCCCCCCCAACCCTTGTAAACTACCACTCCTCATACGCCAAACGTAAGTCTTGGAAAGGTTTTCTTGAGAAACTACTTGCTGAGGTCAACGAGACGAGCTACTCTGTCTGGGTACCAGCCAGCCTTTTCCTAAAGATCAATCACTCTTTCCCTTCTTTCTTTTACCGGGACAAAGTTCTTATGGGGCTATTAAAACCCCAAAAACTTTCTGTGATGCCACTTGGGCTGAATTACCAAATTGTATTTCCAAACAAATTGAAGAGCCAATCAGGAACGCCATGGAGAACAAACCGGGCCATAGGGAATTTAAAAAACTTGGAAAAATTCAATGTTTTTTACTGGCCAGGATTTAAAAAAAAACATAACTTTAAAGATAAATTCATGTCACACTTCCAATTATGGGAAAACCTAATCAAAAAATTCCTCGTACCCCCTCCAACCCATCCAAGTGCCTGAGGAACCTTTTCAAAAAATCTCTTTACATCGGGCCCTTGCCCCAAAATGAGAGGGAACCAATACACCTCACTATTAGGGTTTTAACCACCCATCCCGAGGGTTTTTCCCCTTAAAAACATTTGCCAAAAAAATTTGTCAAAACTCACTCAACTGTTCACTACCTTGGCATACCCCAGGGAAATAAAGTGACCGCGGCAAATTTTGAGCGGCTCTTTTTCAGCGTTTTGCAGAGCTTGGAATCACACAGACTCATTACGGCTACCCTCCTCAATCACAAGGGCTTTGGAGAGATTACCAGACCCCTTTAAAGGACTTCTCCGCAAATTTTGTCAGAAAGGCCAAGAATGGGACGAACCTTTCCTTTTCCATTTCCCCTAAGGGGGGACACCCCAAAGGTCCCCTTTGGGTTTGCTCCTTTTACTATTTTTTGGTGTAAGGTTAGGGGGGGCCCCTTTAAGGGAAAAAAGACGATTGCAAAAAACACTCCATAAATTTTCACTATCCTCAAACATTGAGAAACTTAAGAATATCTTGACCCCAAATCCCCCTCATTTGCCGAACAAACCAAACAAGCCAAGGGGGAAAAAAAAACCTTTTATAGTAAAACTAAAGAAAAACATTCAAGAAGGTGCCAAATCCTTGCTTTTATTCCAGTCTTTTGGTTTACCTTTACAAACTAAATACATGGTCCTTATAACATCAGTAAAAAGGTCAGTGACAAAACTATATCATAACACTCCCGACCGCCGTAAAAACACTCAGTAATTCACATTATCTACTGAAATTTTAAAAAGAGTAGACCAAACCCTTTCACCCGATACAAATAAAATACCTATTCAAATACAATGCCTTTTCACCCTTTCCGTACCCAAAAACCACCCCCCTTTAACAGGGACAGATTGTAAAAAAAACTCAACCATACGGTAACTCAGAGATTTCCAACCCCCCTATCTTTCCCCTCACAGGAGAGACATAACCACCATTTTGTTAAACCATAAAGATGTCCTTGGCGATCATCCTAAATTATGTAACTGACCTCCCACAGTCGATTCTCCCGGAACCTCTCCTCTTCGTCAACCACCCTACCGACTCTCCCGGAAATGTGACCAGAGGCAAGGGGGATTATCACTCCCGCAGGGACTGGTATTCCCGCGTCTCCGTGGGGTCACCATTCTTTGTCCCCCAAAGGGGGATGGGCAACGCGCCTCTGCACGGACTACCGCAGAGTAAAGTGGACTGTTTTTCCCGGGCGCCTACCCCCTTTCCAAAAAAAGATTCACCAAAGGTTTGGGCAGCTAATTAATAACAAAAGACTTTCTGAAGGGATCCCACCCAAAAAAACCCCTTTCGGAAAAGGCCCAACAAATTCAGCCTTCATCACACCCTTTTGGGCTTTTCCAAACAGAGTCTGCCTTTTTGGGTGAGGAATGCCCCTTCTACCTTTCCAAAGGGCAATGGACATTATTAAGGATCTGGGAGTTTTGTATACTTAACGACATTTGTATTTACAGAGCATTGGGAGCAGCACCCTTTTCCCAAAACCCCGGGGAAATGTTGCCAGGCTCGGGAGCACAACGCCCCCAAGCTGGGCCAAAAACCCCTCAAAAAGCCACGGGGACATACCGGGGCACAGGTGGGACAAGGGGCCCGTACGCCCCAAAAAGGGCCCAAAATCTCCCCCTTTGGAGTAACCCCCGCCCCTCTACCGGAAGGCCCGGCGCTTTCTGGGGATGGCAGGTTATAAAAGGAATTCTGTCCCAACTTCGCGGCCCGCTATCGTCCCCTCACCCGGCTCATAGTGGGGGTGTGACCTACAACTGGGCGGACGTCTGCCAACCCCCCTTCAACCAACTTTAAACTTCCCGTCCCCGGGTCCCGGGCTCTCGCCCCCACTTTGCCAAACCCTTTGCCTGCAAACAGATGCCCCGCGACACCGCCTTTGGACTGTACTTTAAAGGGTGGAGGGGATTCTTCACCCCTTTGGGATACCACTCCCCGCAAGTTCAACACCACCAAAAACGGTACAGCACCATCGGAAAGAACTCCTGGCAAACGTCCAGCGGTAAAAAATTTAGTTTACTCCCCCAAGTCAAGATCCTTTAAAAAATCTACCTGATCCAACCTCTGTCCCCTTTCCCAAAACGTGCCAAATTTTCCAATCAAAAGCCTTCTCCCATGGGCTCTCTTCCCCCCACCTTTCAAACCGACCACTCCACATCAAGGGGACCGACAAAAAATTGCAGCGTCCTCTCGCACCCAGAGGCTCACCTTTTCCTTCAATCCACGACTCCCCTTCTTCCCAGTGGCGTCGTCTTATGGGGAAGGTTTCATAAACTTCGCCTATCCTCATCCTGTGGGGGACAACACACAACACACACCCCAACACACAAAAACACAACAACAACACACACACACACCACACACAGCCCGGAACCCAATACCCTTCCTCAATCAAAACCCAAGGAAAGGCCCCCGGGAAATACTCCGGATCCGCCCGGGGTTCTCGACTCAAAACTGAGGAACGCCCCAGGAAAACGAGGGCTTTTTAAACCCCTTTTTTTTTTGTTAGTCAGTCTCTGTAATACTGAAGCTTTTTACTCTCTCGGGAACAACAGTAACCCTTCTTGTGGGTTTAAGTAAGTACCCCTCAACATTAGCACCGGGAACCTTTCTCAAGTTTAAAACCTTATTATTTTTGCTTTTCTACCCCGGTGGTGAAATTTCTTAGTATTCTTTTTTTGGGTTTTTTCTAGGGGAAAATCTTGTGTTTTACTATTGGTCATTTAAATTTTTTGCATTTTCTTAGTCTCTCTGTGTGTGTTAAAACAAGATCATCTTTCTCCTTTCTACAAGGGATTATTAGATATTATTTTAAAAATTTTTATTTTTTATCTACTTCTTTCCATCACCTTTTTGTTTTGGTTTTGGGCTTTCAGTCTCGCTCTCATTTTTCCCGACAACTCCGTCCCCCGAACAATAATATATATATATTAAAATATATTATTAATATTAATATATTATTTAAAAATTATGCACTCAGTATGAGCGATACCTTCGGCCGAGGGGGTATGTTTTTATTGGTTTCCAGGCAAGAGTTGTCAATGATTTTTACCAAAATTTAAATCATTTTCCTTTTACCCAATAGATTGGTATACCGTTTGGGTTAAATCTAATTGCTGCGGCGCTGCGACTAAACGATAGTCGCAGCCGGGCCCCACTCGGACCCTTCGGCGACGAGTACCGCCCCGAGTGTATAGAGCATGCACCACCAATCGGGCCCCCCTCGCCCCCCTTATGACCCCACGACCCAGGGGCACGTCTGGCCGACCCCAAACCCACATACGACCGGCCCCGACCACAGCATGACTCAGCAGTGGGGTGGGGTTTGTGTTTGGGGGTGGGTGTGGTGGGTTGTGTGGTGTTTTTTTGGGGTGTGGGGGGGGTTGTGTGGGGTTTTGGGGGTGTGGTGTTTGTGTGTGGTGTTGTTTGTGTTGGGGGTGTGTGGTGTTTGGTGTGTGGTGGGTGTGGGGGGTTTTGTGTGGTGTGTGGGGGGGTTTTGTGTGTGGGTGGGGGTGTGTGTGTTGTGTGGGTGTGTGTGTGTGTGGTGTTGTGTGTGTGTGTGTGTGTGTGTGTTGTGGGGTGTTGTGTTGGGTGTGTGGTGTGTGTGTGTGTGTGTGTGTGTGTGTGTGGGGTTGGTGTTGGTTTGGTGTGTGTGTGTGTTGTGTGTGTGGTGTTGTGGTGTGTGTGGTGTGGGGGTGTGTGTGTTTTGTTGGTGTTGTGTGTGTGGTGTGTGTGTGTGGGGTGTGTGGTGTTGTGTGGGGTTGTGTGGGGTGTTTTGTGTGTGGTGTGTGGTTGGGTTTGTGTGTGTGTGTGTTTTTGTGTGTGTGGTGTGTTTGTGTTGGGGTTGTGTGTGTTGTGTGTGTGTGTGTTTGTGGTGTGGGGGTTGTGTGTATTCATCTAGTTGTTTTCATTTTTGCATTTTTACAGGGCCTGAGAAAACGCTCGATGGCCCCCGTCTCCTACAACTTTTTTAATTCACCCTTAGTGCTTTATTGTTGGCCGAAGCCAACACCCGGGGGGCGGTCACAAACCCCCGGGTAACACCCCCTAAACCCCCACTGTGGGTGGACAGGGGGTCGGGTTTTTAAGGGAACAGCCCCCTCTGTTTTTCCCCTCCGCCCGGGATCGAACCCGGGATTTTCTCGGGGTTTTGAGCCGGTGTGCTAACCGCTGCACTACGGAGTTCCCCCAGGTGTTGTAATGTGTGGGGGTTTTGTGTGTGTGTGTTGTGTGTGGGTGTGTGGTGTGTGTGTGTGGGTTGTGTGTTTTCATCTGTTTTATCCTCTAGTTTATTTTACGGGGCCTGAGCAAAGCTGTGGGCCCCGTCTCCATATCAAAATTTTATATTCATCCTTTGTGTTTTGTGTTGGCCGAAACCAGCACCCCCCGGGGAAACAGGGCACAAAAACCCCGGTAACACCCGGTACCATTCACGCTGGGTGGACAAGGGCCCGGGTTTTAAGGGAAAAAACCCATTTTTTCCGCTCCGCCCCGGGGGTCGAACCGGGACTTCTCGTTTTTGAACCAGCGTGCTTTCCCCCCCCCACGGGGTACCCAAAACCAAAGGTGTGTGGTGTGTGTGTGTGTGTGTGGGTGTGGTGTTGTGTGTGGTGTGGTGTGTTTTGACCTCAGGTTATCCCTCTTTTTAAAAAAATATTATTATTTTTCATGATTTTACCTTCATTTTATAATTTCAGTATTGTTCACTGTAAGTTTCGATTATAATCCTTGTCTTAGTAAGAAACCTATTACGGTATAGTAACATGGATGAAAAATGTACATCAAAGAAAGGAAACAACGGGTATAAATTTTCCTTTATATTCTTGCAACGCCAACTTTTGTCATTATAGGGCCCCGGTTTGAATAATACCTTTCAACAAAACCCGCCTCTCACTTCACCCCTTTTTTTTTTCGTCCTCTAAGGATTTCAACAAGTTTTTTTATCATAAAAAATCAAGCCTTAAAGAATACTTTTCCCAAAGGGGCTCTATAACGGAGTTCTTTTAACATAATTTTCGGTCTCCCTTAAGCTTTGCCAAGCCATACTCATTTCTCTTACAAAAGCCTCCAATGCAACAACGTTATTTGTAAGACAATTTTCCTTTCGTTCTCAAAACACGACAAAGAAAATGTTAGGGGGGAGATTTTAAGAAACATTTGCCCCTTTTAATATTGTCTTTTTTAAATCTCTTTTTTTCTAATTTTCTTTGTTTTTCTTTTCTCCTCTTTCTTTTTCTATTTCTCTTCTTCCTCTTTTTCTAATGAAGGAGGTTTAATTTTTATTCCTTTTGTGTAAAGAGGGGGAGGTTCGTTTTTTTTTTTTTTTCTACTTTCTATCTATCTATTATCTTCTATTATCCTTTTTTTTTTTCTTACATAATGGGAACTCTTTTCGTTGTTTTTCTTCTCTGAATATTCAAGCGGCATAAGAATCTAACCCCCCCAACAGGTTAAAGAACAGCAGATGGAGGCTTGGCGGACCTGTGGGCCCAGATGAGGGGGAGCAGGGGGAAAGGCAGAAGCGTGGTGGGGGACGGCGACGTGGGCTGCGGGCATGACGGTGCAGCTAGCAGTGACGGGCACGGTGGTGGGGGCCCCGGGAGGCCAAAACCTTTTCTATTAAAAGCCTGCCCTGGGAGCGCGGATGGCGTGACGCACGAGCGAGGCTGCTCCCGAGTAGTAGGGGCCGAGCTTTCAGCATGTGAGGGTGTTTCGGGCGGGATAAGAATATGATCTTTGGAAAGTTTGTTCTATAAATTTCAAAAAAAAAACCGTAAAACACACTAAAAAAAATGCCATTTGAGACTCTCAAAATATGCATGAAATTAAACTCTTCGCCATTTAATAAATTTTTAAACCCCGTTGTGCTTCAACAAGCTAAGAATCAATCTTACTCCTTTGCTACAAGGTATGATTTATGAATATTATTAAATTAAATTTTTATTGTTATCTACTTCTTTCCAATCACCTTTTGTTAGTTTTTAGGGCGTTTCAGTCTCGCCTACTCATTCCTCTAGACAATTCACTGTCTCGCCTCGTAAACAGTAGATTTTAGACAGTTAGAAGGTTTTGCAGATATGATTGGAGTAAGGTGACACAGAGACAGAGCTAAGACGGTTTAAGAATTGGAATAGAAGGACGAATGAGATGATGGATAGATCAGATGATATACTTATGATTTGTGGATATGTGAATATAACCAGACAGTCACACCTACATGATATGACGCCTCTAATACCAAATATTTTATACGGCAGCTGCGCACGATTGTGGCAACAGTGCACCGCCCGCAGGCATACATGTAAATAGTCGTTATTGCCCAGTAGTAACCGGACTGCTAAACACCCAGCACTCTGCTGGTGGTCGGCATATCTATGTCTTAGAATAAACCACTTCGGAAGATTGCTCGCTCTCCTGGATATTAAAACTCCCCTCAACCACTCCGGTTAATCACTGCAAACCTCGAGCACCATGGCGCAGATCGAAGGGGTACTTAGATGAGAACGCGGCAGGCGACTCCCGCATTCCACCGACTCCCGCCTGGACGCCACGAGGCATATCTTCCACCGACCCACACTTTTTCTCCCTGGATTTAATTCATCTCCAGGCATCGTGTGGTGCTCGGTGACTTGTGGGCAGAAGTAGATAATAAGGGCTGTGACTGCGTTTGACGTAATAGGGTAACCAGGCATGATAAGGCTGTGTGTGTTTTTCAGTGTGGTTTTTTGTACCGGCGGCCACGTGTGCGTTCACCATCGCCGTGGTTACGGCTGACCTGGAAAAAGGTGCGGGACCGGGCGGCTAGAGGAGACCACCCCCTCTTCGACCACCCCGCTCCACAGCCACACACACACACCACCGCACACACAGAAACCCACATTCCCTGTGTCTTGTTGATATTTCCACGTACGGTGGTTATCGGTTAGCATCTCGCTCCAAGGATGTCATTCCCCGTATTGTCACCAGCGGCCAAGCGGCTCGGAGTATGACGAAGGGGGGGAAGCAAATCGTCCCCGCCCTTCTGAACCACTAAACACGAACATTCTCCTCGCTACCGGGGGACGCGGATATCAAGTTGATTAACTTATTGGAGGAGTCCCGGTTATCAGCGATAACCGAAAGCATCCAGGATGAAAGAGCAGAGGGTCTGCCAGCGTTGATGAGGAGAGACGATTACGTGACAACGAGGCCCAGGAGTAGGAGGATGGATTCCGGTTCCAAGTCTGTCACAATTCGGCTCATTTTGCACAGACCGCAAGTCTGCTGCACAGCAGCGCGGGGACTTCCTTCATCTCCAACCCCCGGCGAAGCCTAGCCGGTGCGAGCCCCCCCCCCCCAGGGGCACCATACCCACGTCTTCGCAACTCCCGCGACAACCAACCGCCCACTGCCGCTTCTCCTTGTGGATTGCCACGCCCACCGTCGCGATTCAGCAGGAAAGCATTGGACCCCACAGTCCACCGGTACGTTATTGGCTGATTTCTTCCTTTCCAAGTTTTCCGGCAGGAGTGCCGTCGTCTGTGGGAGATTACTATACCATGCTGGATCACAGAGGCACCACAGACATAAGCAAACTCATTCAGCTGCGGAGCTGTCTGCCACTGGACATACAAAGGATCCTAGCACATAACCCTAGGGACGCACCTGCTGACACTTCCTGACGTGAAAGAGGTTCTTAAGACACCCCTACAGTCCCACTTCAAGGAGTCAACGAAATAAAATGAAGCACTACGCCGTCGGATGAGGCTATGTGTTGGAAGCAGGCTGGACGAGCGAAGCATTCTCCGATTTCTTTCGTACGCCTGAAGGAACTCTGGCCAGAGGAGGTCGACTGGGTGTACTAGTTAGTAACGCTATGGGGGGGGGGGGGGGGGGGAAAATCGTCGCGGGAGGATCCAAATTGATTGAAAAAAATGGTTTCTGTGAGGGTGTGCGAGGCATGAAGAGCTGATGCAACGCCTTATCGCCCTAGACACAGGTGCTTCTCTTCAAGACGTGGTCACTGTTGCCGTTCCTTCGAAGACACCGCCATACAGCCTCCGCTATATACTCGTCTCCAAGCCAGCTTTGCGTCATGTCTACTACAAGAAAAAAGAAAGGCAGGCGCCACAACAAGACGCCTCATTAACTCTCAACAGCCACCTTCAGGCCCAGCGCGTGAGACTCAAATAGAACAGGGGTTCCCAGCCTGTTCACCCCTGCCAATCCTGTGCGCGGAGTCATGGCCCAAAGGTCCGGCCACCAGGGCGGCGTCTTGCATATAACTGCGGGCCGTCTCAAAGGTCATTGGACGGGGATGACAAGTGTCCCCGCCAAACATCCCAATGCCGCCTCTGCACCAGGGACTGGCCATACGACGGGCCACTTACGACAGGTCTGCCGCAAACACGCCTCAGCCACGATGGCCCAGGGTCGTGGCGCGTTTAAAAGTTGGTTTTCGGCATCACCCTACCTCAGGGCGTAAATACAGCCACTGTCGTAGACTAAAAGATGTAGAACCTTCCAGTGGCATGACTCCCACAACCGGTATGCGTTAAAATAGTTGCACGGCGAGTCACTTCAGGGCTCCAGATGGTACCAGACACAGGCTCCGACGTCACTGTATCGGCACGAGACACGCTGGCAAATGCTTCCAATACCCCTCAGCAGCTATAGTCTCTACCGTCACTACTACGCTGACAGCAGATGAGTCAGTTAATGACCCTGCTGTGGGATGTTTTACGAGACTTTACGCTCCACGGGAAATCTTGTACCGCCAAGATAAAGATACATGTGCACGAGTGTATTCAAAACCGACCTCCTGTTCCTACGGCCACTGCAGGGAGCTGGCAATCATTTCACCTGCCTCTCCCGAAAACCACTATTGGAGGTCAAGCACATCAACAGATGCGCTGAGAGACTCTCCCTCTTCCTACCACGTCCCCGTCAGCTGCACCTGCACGGGCGCACTTCTGCGCGAGTTTTCGGACGTGTTACTCTCCAAGGAGTGGATCTCAAAACGTCTTCTCAAAACATCATGGGGGGCAAACCCATGAGGATTCACGTGAAGGAGGGAGCCGTACCATTCGCCGTCACACCCGAGGGGCAGGTTCCCTTCGCTTTCCAGCTGTTCAAGTTCAGGAGGAGGAACTTGAAGTCGATGACACGTCGGCGGAATCATCAAGCCTGCGGTGACGACCTCAGGGGGGTGTCACCCGCTAGTCGTCTGGCTAAGGCGATAAACTAAAGCTTGAGAATCACGTGTTTGACTTGACGAAACTCAACTCTTCAAGTGGCCCCACCAACAATCCTGCCCAAACTCCATTCGACCGCTGTAGCAGCTGTCAACCCGTTTACAAAGCCAACGATTTCCTCGCTGACGCGTCAGAGACCCGCTACTGCCCCCATTAAACTCAAGCGCTAGCCGCCTCCGGCCATGGTCGAAGTGCAGGACCCTTACTTGATAGGCTATACAGAGCTTCACGTTGATGACGGACCACCGGGGACCCCTGATCCCGTATTCGTCAACCAGTAACCCTTAGGACGCGGCTTGAGAATCCTCGCTCCAACGCCTCAAGGAGAAGGTCTCGCCATACTGGTTCACGGCCGTGTGGCGTGATGGGAAGCAGCTCTGAATCCCCAAATGCCCTCCTGTCAATGAGCCCCATGTAGCCGCCCCACGCCAGAGGACGAGATGGTGTGCGCCAAAAGTGCAGCACACCCAGGAGCGTCGTGTCCCTTAACGCCATCAAACAAGATAATATCATTCACACCTCGATCCGTTTGCATGAGACGCCAGATAGGACGATTAAGGGGAAACTCCGAGTCGCAGCAAGCAAGCGACGGAACCGTCGTCCCACCCGGCCTTACGGGAGCGTTGGCGTTCAGATTCCCTCCTTAACCTTAGTACAATCTTTTGCACAGATCTAATACACCCCTACTGGAAATACCGTGATGCCTGTAATCAGACGGGGAGCTGCTGGCCTGTATGGCCAGAGAATTGTGGTCTGCAGCCCAACGCCGCCGCACCTTGCTCGGCTGGCACTATAGTTACCGCAGGTGTTGGCAGCCACGAAGCGCCGGGCACAGCAGATTGTCTTCTTGCCTATCGATTTGCCGGACATCACCAGCACCGTTCCAGCCTGAGACCAGCAAGTATCTTACAGCCCAGTCAAGCAAAACAGGAACCACTATTGTGCGACGACCACGCCTCCAGGCCTTCGAGGGTCCAATCTCGCAGAGCTTTTTCTTGGTCCGCCGGGAAAGTCGTTCCTGGTGATCGCGGACTAGACTTCCGGGGGTGGCATGTGGTCGATTCCCTGCGGCGGCCGATACTACCGCCCACGCACACCATACGGATCTTCTGCCGGGTAACTTCGGGAGGTTGGTCTGTCCGCCCGCCCAGGATGACGGCGGGCACCAATTCACCAGCACTGACTTCCGGAATTCATGGGAGGCTGGGGTGTCCGACCACGCGGTATCTGCGTACTGCCATACCCCTAGTCAATGGCCACGCCGAGACGGCCATCCAGGTCAGTCAAACACTCATCCTCAAGACGTCGTGCCTCCGGCAACATCGACAGTGAAAGATTTCGACAGGCGTCTCCCTGGAGCTTCGCAACACCCAAACTGTCCACGGGGACGTCCCCTTGCAATTAACACTGTATGGGGCACCCACTCGCTCCTGTGGAGCCCTGCACATCCTGAGTCCTCTCGGAAGATGGGCAGGCCCCCAGCACAGAGGGAATGTGATCGTCGATCTGTACGCCTCCTGGCTGAGCAGGGTTCAAGGCTCAGTACGACCCACCACGCCGCCCCTTCCCAGGCTGTGTGTCGGCCAGACCCGTCCGTATTAGGACACGACATCCACACCGCGGGAAGGTCTGGCGTTGTTATGGGCGCGGCAAGCAAAGACAAGGGACTACGACGAGCGGGTGAGTCTGCTTAGTGGGCAGTGTCTTTAGGTGACGACCGTCAGTTTCCTTGTCTCGTTCTAACCCCTAGTGCTGGACACCTCTCCCCCACATCCCTGTGTTGCCTTTCTCGGACGAGAAATCACGTCCCCCTTGAATTCATTCCCCAGTGGGCATCCAAGCCCGTTTAAGAGCGCTCATGCAAAAAGAGTCTGCTCGAGACCGAGATACGAGCGTGAGGGAGGGAGGGAAGTGTTGGATAGTGATATACCAAACAGTTCCACAAATTATTTGTAAATGCTTCCCAAAACCAACATGCCAGAGGTTAACGTAGTAGCAAAAACTGTACTAACGTGACACGGCAACAGCGCAGACCCTGCGAGGCCGCAATTGTCAACTTTAGCTCAGGCAGAGAGAAGGCTGACTCCTCGTCAGCGGCTTACACTTTGTCTATACCATAATAAAGGACTTTTACAGGAGCTCGGGACTCCTCCGGAATCCTATTATACGGCCACCACTGTAAACAAGGGCCAGCTATTAGGAAAATGAACGTCTGTTTACTCTAGAAAGTATAGTTAACCGCCAAGCTAGGAACCCTCTAATTTAAAAAAGGTAAATTTATAGAGGTGAATTATAGAGGTGAATTATAGGAGGTGAATTAATAGTAGGGTGAATTTATAGGGGTGAATTATAGAGGGATTCAGGGATCATTCCCTTCACCATTATAAAGTGAATTATATAGGTAAATTATAGAGGTGAATTATAGAGGTGAATTTAGAGGTGAATTATAGAGGTGAATTATAGGGGTGAATTATAAATGGAATTATAGAGGTGAATTATAGAGGTGAATTATAGAGGTGAATTATAGAGGTGAATTTATAGAGGTGAATTATAGAGGGGGAATTATAGAGGGGGAATTACAGAGGTGAATTATAGAGGTGAATTTTGTAGATAAATTATAAAGGTGAATTATAGAGGTAAATTTATAGAGATAAAATTATAGAGATGAATTAGAGGTAATTATAGATGTGAATTACGAGGTGAATTATGAGTGAATTATAGGGGTTGAATTATAGAGGTAATTATAGAGGTGATTATAAAAGGTGAATTTATAGAGGTGAATTATAAGGGTAAAAATTAAAAGGGTAAATTATAGATGTAAATTACAGAGGTGAATTATGGAGGTGAATTATAAAGGTGAATTATGGAGGTGAATTATAGAGATTATATAAAGATGAATTATGTAGGTGAATTATAGAGGTGAATTATAGAGGTGAATTATTGAGGTGAATTATAGAGATGAATTATAAATGTGAGTTATAGAGGTGAATTATAGAGGTGAATTATAGAGATGAATTATAGAAGTGAATTATAGATGTGAATTACAGAGGTGAATTATAGAGGTGAATTATAGAGGTGAATTAAAGAGGTGAATTATAGAGGTGAATTATAAATGTGAATTACAGAGGTGAATTATAGAGGTGAATTATAAAGGTGAATTATAGAGGTGAATTATAGAGATGAATTATAGAGATGAATTATGTAGGTGAATTATAGAGGTGAATTATAGAGGTGAATTATAGAAGTGAATTATAGAGATGAATTACAGATGTGAATTATAGAGGTGAATTATAGAGGTGAATTATAGAGGTGAATTAAAGAAGTGAATTATAGAGGTGAATTATAGAGGTGAATTATTGAGGTGAATTATAGAGGTCAATTATAGAGGTCAATTATAGAGGTCAATTATAGAGGTTAATTATCGAGGTGAATTATAGACGTGAATTATAGAGGTGAATTATGGAGGTGAATTATAGAGGTGAATTGTAGAGGTGAATTATAGAGGGATTATAGAGGTGAATTATAGAGGTGAATGATAAAGGTGAATTATAGAGGTGAATTATAAAGGTGAATTGTAGAGATTAATTGACAGCGAGTTTCGCTCGCTGTCGCTTACCATAAGACCCGTGGAACCAAGTTTCCGCCTAAAACTGTATAATTACTCCTAAATATTATCGGATTGAGCTGAAATTTAACATGCAAGTAGTGCTGTCAAAATCAATGGGGGTCGTCGATCAAATTTTTTGCGTAAAACAAGCCCTTAATGAGTAATAGCGTAAACTACTCTTAATTATTGTCGGATTGAGCTGAAATTCGACATGCAAGTAGTGCTGTCAAAATCAACGGGGGTCTGTCTAAACAAATTTTTTGCATAGAACAAGCCCTTAATGAGTAATTCACGTAATGAGTTAATTGGCTGGAACGTGGCTCGCTGTCACGTTCCAGCCCCAAGAACTGAGCCAAAAGCAAAGGGGCCAGAGGCTGGAGGTCCAAACTTGATTATAGAGGGATTATAGAGGTGAATTGTAGAGGGATTATAGAGGGATCAGTCATCCTTCACCATTATACCTATAGTTAAAAAAAACTTCAACTTCAAAATCTAGCACTTCCGTATATGTTGCCATGGTTAAATGCAGAGTATGACTGATTCCTCTAGTCCAGACTGCATGACTCCTTCCTCCCCCCCCCCCCTCTCTCTCTCTCTCTCTCTCTCTCCTCTCTCTCTCTCTCTCTCTCTCTTCTCTCTCTCTCTCCCCTCTCTCGTTCTTTTCTCTCTCTCTCCTCTCTCTCTCTCTCTCTCCTCTCTCTCCGTCTCTCTCCTCCCCTCTTCTCTCTCTCTCTCTCCTCTTCTCTCTCTCTCTCTCATCTCTTCTCTCTCTCCTCTCTCTCTTTTCTCTCTCTCTCTTCCTCTCTCTCCTTTTCTCTTTTCTCTCTCTCTCTCTCTTTTTTTTTCTCTTTCTCTCTACAAATGTAATATTTAATCAAAGTCACGCACAATATCTGCCCACAAAACGAGCAAGTTACCCGTAAATGTTGTGTGTGGACGGCTGAGTAAGCTCCCACACCCACGCTCTCACCACTCGCTGATTGGTTCTAATTTCCCCTAATCCCGAACAGCAATAGACTTCGACAATATGCGCCCCGGTGGCCCGGTACCCGAGCCTGCCGCTGCCCCGGGGGACTTTCCCTCGAGACGCACACGACCAGCTGCCACGAGATACTAACACACACGGAAATATTTTTGAAATCTTGGAAAGTCCTACTGATATTAACGTTTTTTGTAAGAAGTTCTTTAAGTTTCATGGTTTGTTGATGATGTTGGAGGAATTATTACACCTGAAGTAAACTGACGAATCGACGATCTCTATTAAAATAATTTGAGGGCTTATTTGAGGCCATTAACCTAAGTGTAGAAAGCTTTGAGGTGAGTACTTGTAGCACGCCAGGATAAAAGCGTGCGTGTGTATGTGCGACACCTTTAAAAGCAAATAATAGAGCCCTAGTACATCTGAGGATGTATTTTTGTGATTACTAGTGTCGCCATAACCTTTCCGACCTTGTCCTCAGCAGTCCATGAATGATCATGGTGGGTGATAGAGATCATTATGGGAATATCGATGACCATGATGTCATTATGAGGATTATGTCATTTATTATTACTGTCATTATTATTATCATTTTTGTCATTATATTTATTGTCCTTATTATTAATATTATTATATTGTCGGGCCTAAATTTGTCCCCTAAGAGGTGAATTATAGAGTTGATTATAGAGTGAATTATAAGATGATTATAGAGGTGAATTATAGAGTTGAATTATAGAGATGAGTTAGGGTGAAGTATAGAGATGAATTATAGAGGTGAATTATAGAGGTGAATTATAGGGTGAATTATAGGGATGAAGTATAGAGGTGAATTAGAGAGGTGAATTATAAGAGGTGAATTATAGACGGGTGAATTATAGAGTAAATTATAGGTGATTATAGAGATGAATTATCGAGTGAATTATAGAGGAGGTGAATTATGAGAGCAGGTGAATGATAGTGGTTGATTAATAATTATAGAGGTGATTATGATGCATTGATGAGGTGAATTATAGAAATGAACTTATAGTGTGAAGTTATAGAGATGAATTATAGAGTAATTATAGTCGTGAATTATAGTGGTGAATTATAGAGTGAATTATATAGATAATTATAGGGTGAATTATAGACTGAATTAGTAGAGGTGAATTAATAGAGTGAATAGAGGTGAATTATAGATGAGTAAATTATAGTGGTGCATTATAGAGGTGAAATTATATAGTGATTATTGAGATTTATTATAAGGTGATTATAGAGTTAATTATATAGGTGAGATATAGAGGTGATTATAGATTTGAATGATAGATGTGAATTATGAGGGGGATTATAGAGGTGAATTATATGTGAATTATGAGGTGAAAAGTATAGAGGTGATTATAGAGTGAATTATAGAGATGAATTATAGAGATGATATAGAGGTGATAACAGAGGATGAATTATAGAAGCTGAATTATAAAGCTGAATTATAGAGGTGAATTCTAGAGATGAATTATGGAGGTGAATTATGGAGGTGAATTAATAAGATGATTATAGAGGTGAATTATAGAGATGAATTATAGAAATGAATTATATAGGTGAATTAGGGAGTAAATTATAGAGTGAATATAGAGTTGATATTAAAGGTGAATTAATAGAGTGAATTATAGAGGTGAATTATAGAGGTGAATATAGAGATTGAAATTGTAGAGCTATGAATATAGAGATGAATTGATAGAGATGAATTATAGAGGGAATTATAGAGTGACTTAATGAGGTGAAATTATAGAGGTGATTATAGAGAATGAATTGTAGCACTTAAATTGATAGAGATGGATTATAGAGTTGGAATTGAGAACAGTGAATGTTATAAGGTGAATTTATAAATTGGTGAATTATAGAGGTGACAATTATAAAATGATATAGTCGGTTGAAGTCATAGCGGTGCATTTATAGAGGTAAATTATAGAGGTGTGAATTATAAGGTGAATTACAGAGAGATATTAATTATATAGGTGAATTATAGAGGGAATATAGAGGGGAATTATAGGAGGTGGAATTTATAGCGATGGATTCTAGAGATGCGTACATATGAGGTGACATACAGTAGAGTGAATTATAGATGTGAAATTATAGAGATCATTATAAGATGATATAGAGGGTGAATTATACACGAGGTAAAGTGTCCGGGTAAATATATCATGAGGGTGGAAAAAATTGTTTTTTTAATTAGAAAAGGTGTGAATTTATTTGCTGTCGGTGATTTCATAAAGTATGAATTATAAGGTTCTTTAGAGACTGATTATAGAGGTAAATTGTAGAGGTAATTATAGAGGTGTTTATGAGACTGAATTATAGATAGGGTGCATTATTAGAGATGATTATGAGGTGATTATAGAGATCATTTGGAGGATGAATTATCGAGATATGAGGTCGTTGAAGTTCTAGGATGAATTATAGAGGTGATTATAGAGATTAAATTATAAGAATTGAATTATAGAGTGAATTGGAGATATAGGTAAAATTATAGAGGTGGTGTTAAGAGGTGAACTTATGAGGTGAATTATACAAGGGTGAATTATAGAGGTGAATTATAGAGGTGAATTATAGAGGTGACTTATATAGTGTGAATTATAGAGGTAATTAGTCAGTATGAATTGTACGAGGTAAATATAGAGTGAAAGTTGTAAGTAATTATAGAGGTGAATTATAAATTGATTATGGAGGTGAATTATGAGATGAATTATACATGGTGAATTATAAGAGGTGAATTATAGAGGAGGTGATTATATGGGGTGAATTTATTAATTATAGGGGTGTATTATAGAAATGAATTATAGAGGTGACTAAGAAATGAATTATAAGAGTGGAATTATAGAGATGACTTTAAGGTGAATTATAGCGGTGAATATAGTGGTACTTATAGAGGTGAATTATTAGATAATTATAGAGGTAATTATAGAAGAGAATTATAGAGGTGAGAATTATAGAATGAAATTATAGAGGTGAATTTTATAGAAGAGGTTGAAATTATAGTGGTGCAGTTATAGAATGAATTTCTAGGTGAATTATTCGAGATTTATTCATAATGGTAAATTAGAGGTTAATTTTATATAGGTGAATTATAGAGGTGAATTATAGATTTGAAATTATAGAGGTAATTCTAGAGGTGATTATAGAGGTTGAATTTAGAGGTAATTATAGAGGTGAATTATAGAGTATGATTGTTTGATAGAGATTGATTATAGAGTGATAACATAGATTGAATTATAGAGCTGAAATTATAGAGCTGAATATGTGTGTGTGTTGAATTGATGAGATGACTTAGGAGGTGAATTATAGAGTGAATTATAGAGATGAATTATAGAGGTGAATTATAGGACAGATGAATTATAGAAATGAATTCTATAGGTGATTGATGGAGGTAATTATAGAGGTGAATTATTAAGGTGAATTATAAAGGTGAATTATAGAAGTTAATTATAGTGGTAATTATCAAGGTGAATTATGAGTGAATTGTCGTAGGGTTGAATTACTAGGAGATGAATTATAGAGATTAAATATAGAGGTAATTATTGAGGTGAATTATAGAGGTGAATTATAGAGGTGAATTAAATAGAGATGAATTGTAGAGGTGAATTATAGAGATGGATTATAGGTGAAATTTGAGATCGAAATTATAGAGGTGAATTATAAAGGTGAATTGATAGCAGGTACAATATAAAGATGAATTATAGAGTGAATTAACGCGGTGAATTATAGAGGTGAAATTTAGAGGTGATTACATAGAGGTGAACCTTATAAGAGATTAATTATATATGTGAATTTCTAGAGGTGAATTATAGAGGTGAATTAATGGAGGTAGAATATAGCGATGGATTCTAACATATGCTACTGAGGTGGTATAGAGGTGAATTATAGATGTGGAATTATAGAGCTGATTATTAGTGGAATTTATATAGATGAATTATGGAGGTGATTATAGAGGTGAGTATAGAGATGAATTATCGAGGTGAATTATAGAGATTGGAATTATAGAAGAGAATTATATAGGTGAATTATGGAGGTATTATATAGGTGAATTATAGAGGTGATTATAAGAGTGAGATTATAGAGGGGCAATTAATAAGAGGTGAAGTATAGAGGTGAATTATATGAGATGACATTGTAGAGTTGAATTATAGAGAATGAATTATAGAGATATTATAGAGGTTGAATTATAGAGGTGAATTATAGAGGTGAATTATAGAGGTGAATTATAGAATGAATTGTAGAGGGAATATAGAGATGGATTATCGAGGTGAATTTAGAGTGATTATAGAGGTGAATTATAAAGGTGAATTGGAGGAGTTGTGTCTAGATGGTTGGATAAAGAGGACGAGGTGAATTATGCGGTGAATATATATAGGTAAAATTAGTGAGAGGTAATTATACAGAGGTGAATTATAGAGATTAATTATAGAGTGAATTATAGAGGTGAATTATAGAGTGAATTATGGAGGTGAATTATAGCGATGGATTATAGAGATGCATACATAGAGTGGAATTTATAGAGGTGATTATAGATGTAAATATAGAGATAGATTATAGATAGAATTAAGAGGTGAATTTACAGTAACATTTAATAGAGGGTGATTATGAGGTGATTATAGAGTGAATTTATAGAGGGTGAATTAAGTAAAGATGATTATAGAGGTGAATTATAAGGAAGTGGAATTTGGAGTGAATTATAGAGGTAAATTATACAGAGGTGATTATAGAGATGTATTAAGAGGTGAATTATAGAGATTAATTCAAGAGGTGAATTATAGAGATGAATTATGGAGGTGATTATCAGAGTATGAAGTTATAGAGATGAATTATCGACGTGAATTATAGAGCATTATTATAGAGGGGGGGGTTAATTATAGATATATTTAGAATGAATTATAGAGGTATTTAAGGTGCCTTATAGGTAAATTATAGAGTTGAATGTATGGAGTTGATTATAGAGGTGAATTATAGGGTGAATTATAGAGGTGCATTATAAGGTGAATTATAGAGGTGAATTATAGATGTGATTATAGGAAGTGAATTGTAGAGTAATTATGAGGTGATTTATAGAGATGAATTAATAGAGGTTGAATATAGAGTTTGATTATAGAGGTTAATTATAGAGATGAATTCAAGGTGATATATAGAGATAATTATAGAGGTGATTGGAGGTGATTTCTAGAGGTAATTATAGAGTGACTTATAGAGTTAATTAAGGAGGAGTGACTTATAGAGGTGAATTAATAGAGTAGAATTATAGAGATGACTTATATAGAGACTTACCATATGCGATTGAATTATAGAGATGTAATTATAGAGGTGAATATAGAGATCACCTTATAGAGGTGAATTATATAGGTGAATAATAGAGTTGAATTATAGGATGAATTGATAGAGGTGAATTATGAGGCTGGAAATTATAGAGATGATATAGAATGAATTTATAGAGCTTGAATTATGAGGTTATTATCGAGTGGAGGTGAATTATAGTGGTGAATTATTATTAATCAGAGGTGTGAATTATGAGAGATAGAATTATAGAGGTGAATTATAGAAATTATTCTAGAGGTGAATTATAGAGAGTGAATTAATAGTGGTGATTATAAGGTAATTATATAGATGAATTATAGGAGGCTATTATAGAGATTAATTATAGGTGCATTATAGAGAAGAATTCTAGGGGTGATTATGAAGAGGTGAATTATAGATGTGGCATTATAGAGGTGAATTATCGAGGTGAATTATAGAGTTGAATTATAGAGTGGACTATAGATATAATTATAGAGGTAATTATAGAGGTTGATTACTGAGTTAATCTAGAGTGAATTATAGAGGTATTATAGGAATGAATTATAGAGGTAATTATAGAGATGAATTATAAAGGTGTATTATAGAGTTTGATCTTATAGATTGACATTATCAGAGATGATATTATAGAGTGATTATAGTGTGAATTATAGCAGTGTGATTATAGAGGTGAATTTAGCGATGAATATATATATTAGGAATTATAGAGGTGAATTATAGAGTGGATTATAGAGTGAATTATAGAGGATGATTATAGGTGAATTATAGAGTTGAATTCGAGAGATGAGTTTATAGAGAGGTGAAGTTATAGGAGATGAATGATAAGGTGATTATAGTACGTAATTTACGAGGCTGTGACATTATTCATTAAGTGGCATATCGTGCTCACTATCTAACGAAGCGCGCCATGAATTATAGAACGGTGAATGTAATAGAGGTGAATTATAGAAGTGAATTATAAGAGATGAATTAGTAGTAGTGAATTATAGAGATGAATTAGACCTGAATTATAGAGAGTGAGGGTGATAGAGCGGTGATTATAGTGGTGAATTATTAATTATAGAGTGCATTATATAGATGAATTATGGAGGTGAATTATAAAATGATTATAGAGGTGAATTATAGAGTCGTTTGTGAGGTGAATTATACGGTGAATTATAGTGGTAATTAGAGAGGTGAATTCATATAGATAGACTTATAGAGTGGAATTAAGTCCGAGATGAATATAATGACTTATATGAGATAATTATAGAGGTGAATTATAGAGGAGGTTAATTATAGTGGTGCTTGTGGAGGTGAATTGATATAGGTGAGTTTTGAGATTTATTATTAATGGTGAATTAGAGGTTAACTTATATAGTGAATTATAGAGGTGAATTATAGATTTGAGATTATAGAGTGAATTATAGAGTGAATTATAGAGTAGAATTATAAGGTGAATTAAGAGTTAATTATAGAGGTGAATTATAGAGGTGAATTATAGAGATGAATTATAGAGATGAATTTTTATAGAGGTTATAACAGAGAGAATTATACGCTGTTCTAGAGCTGATTATAGAGTGAATATAGAGATGAATTTATGGAGTGAATTATACGAGGTGCAAAGTAAGCATACACATTATAGAGGTGATTAGAGATGTATTATAGAAAATGAATTATATAGGTTGACTTATGGAGGTAAATTAATGAGAGGTGAATTATAGGGTGAATTATAAAGGTGAATTATAGAGTCATTATAGAGGTAATTATGCGTTGACTTATTGTGATGAATTGTAGAGTTAATTATTCGAGATGAATTCTAAGATTATTTAGATGTTGAATTATAGAGGTGATAATGAGGGGATTATAGAGGTGAATTCCGAGATGAATTGTAGTAGGTTAATTAGAGAGATGGATTATAGAGGTGACATTATAGAGATGATAGTATAAGCAGTGAAAATTCTAAAGGTGATTCTAGAGGTAATTATAAAGATGAATTATGAGGTATTATAGCGGTGAATTATAGAGGTAAATTATAGAGGTTATTATACTGGTGAAGGTTATAGTAGGTTAATTATAGAGATTTAATTATATATAGGTTGTTGATAGATGTGATTATAGAGGTGAAATATATGAGGGTGAAATTTAAGCGATGGATTTATAGAATGAATAATATAAGTGAATTATAGAGGTGAATTATAGATGTGAATTATATAGATAGATTATAGAGAATAATTATAGAGGTGAATTATCGAGGTAAATTAATAGAGGGTGATTCAAGGTGATGTAATAGAGGTGAATTATAGGGTTGAATTATACAGATGATTATGAGGTGAATTTATAGAGATGAATTATGGAGTGGTGAATTATAGAGGTAAATTATAGTAGGTGATTTATAGAGATATTATAGAGTGGAATTATAGAGATGAATTATAGGGTGAATTATAGAATGATTATGGATGGTTGAAGTATATAGAAATTGAATGTTATGAGGTGAATATAGAGATGAATTATGAGGTGATTATAGAGATTAATTATAGAATTGAATTATAGAGTTGATTATAGGAGTAATGTATAGAGGTGAATTATGAGGTGAATGTATGAGGTGAATTATAGAGGTTTATGAGGTAATTATAGCGGTGAATTATAGAGTGAGTTTAGAGTGAATTATAGAGGTGAATTATAGAGAATGAATTGTAGAGGTAATTTAGAGGTGAGTTATAAGATTGAATTATGAGGTGAATTATAGAGTTGATTATTAGATGGTGAAGTATAGAGTATGAATTGTAGAGGTGAATATAGAGAGGTGTATTATGAGAGGTGCCTGAATTATAGAGATGAATCGTATTAGAGTGTGAATTGCATTAGAGTGATTTTGAGAGGTGAATTATATAAGGTATGAATTATAGAGTGAATTTATAGAGATGACTTATAGAGGGGATTCATGACGGGTGATGATAGAGGAATTATATGAGATGAACAGTTATATGGGTGAATTATGAGCTATAGAGGTTGATTAATAGAGGATTCAATTATAGAGGGTGTGTGTGATACAGGTGAATTATAGAGGTGATAATAGAGTTGAATAGCTAGATCGTAATTATAGAGGTGTAGTATAGAGATGAATTTAGAGATGAATTATAGAGGTGAATTTATAGAGTGAATTATCGAGGAGGTTGAATTAAGTGGTGAAATTATATAATTATGAGGTTTTAATAGAGATGAATTACTAGAGGTGAATTATAGAATGTAATTATAGAGGTGAATTATAGAGGTGAGATTATAGTGGTGAGATTGAAAGGTGAATTTATTAAATGAATTATAGTGCATAGGTGAATTACATTAGAGATGAATTATAGAGGTGAATTCATACGAGGATGATTATAGGGGTATATATAGTTAGAGTAGCGCTTGAATTATAGTGGTGCATTATCGTCTCTTATTGTAAGTCGTGTGTGTGAAGGAGTCGACGTGAATTATAGAATGGACTATAGAGATGAATTATAGAGGTGAATTATAGAGGTGGATTATACTGCTTTGAACATAGATAGAATGAATTATAGAGTGTTAAATTTATAGATGAATTATATTAGAGGTGAATTATAGTCATGAATTATAAAGGTGAAATTTATAGAGTTGTTATAGAGGTTGAATTATAGAGATGATTCTCAGAGTATGTAATTATAGGGTGAATTATAGAGGTGAAATTTTAGATGTATTGACTAATTATAGCTGAGATGAAATTAATATAAGAGTCTAATTATAGCGTGAATTATAGGGTGAGATTATATAAGGTGATTTATCTGCTGGACCGCTCTGAATTATAGAGTGTGATTATAGAGTTGAATTTATAGAGATGAATATTATTCAGAGGTGACTTATAAGATGGAATTATAGAGGTCGACTTATAAGGATTGAAGTATAGTATGTACATTATAGAAGTGAAGTTTGATAGTCTCAATTGAAGCTTTATGAGATGACTTAGAGGGTATGGTTTGTATGGGGGGGTTATAAGGAATTATAGACTTAATTATGGCTTAATTATAGACAGTAATTTAGACTGTAATTAATAGAGCTTAATATAGAGGTGAATTATAAGAGGTGAATTATAAGGTGAATTATAGAGTGGTGGAATTATAGAGTGAATTATAAGGTGAATTTAGAGTGATTATAGAGGTGAATGATGAGTGAATAATAGTTGAAATTATAGAGATGAATTATAGAGGTGATTATAAGAGTGAATTGATAAGGTGAATTATAGAGGGGAATTATAGAGGTGAATATATAGAGGTGAAATTATAGAGAGTGATTATAGTGGGAATTATTAATATATAGACGTGAATTATAGAGATGAATTATAGAGGTGAATTTAGAAATGAATTATTAGAGGTGAATTATAGAGGTGAATTATAGTGGTGAATTCAGAGGTGATTATATGATGAATTATAGAGTGAATTCTAGAATGAATTATAGAGTTTTGGAATTATACAGAGATATTATGAGGTGAATTTCATGGAGGTGAATTATATGTGTGCATTATAGAGGTGAATTATAGAGGTGAATAAGAGGTGAAATTATATAAGTGGACTATAGAGATGAATTATGAGGTGAATTATAGAGGTGAATTTTATAGAGTTGAATAATAGAATTACAATTATAGAGGTAAATTATAGAGGTGAATTAAGAGGTGAATTTATAGGGTGAATATATGAGGTGATTATAGAGTATGAATTATAAAGGTGAATTATAGGGTTGAATTATAGAGTATGATTCATAGAGTGAATTATAGAGGTGAATGGTATACGGAGTTGAATTTAGAGGTGACTTATAGAGGTAATATAGAGGTGAATTATACAGATGAATTATAGAGGTGAGATTATGAGGTGAAGTCATAGCGGTGAATTATAGAGGTGAATTATAGAGGTGAAGTATAGAGGTTAATTATAGGAGGTAATTATAGGAAGGGATCATCATCTCACTATTATACCTATAGTGAAAAAACCTTTCAACTTCAAAATCCTAGCACTTCCGTTATATTTCGCCATGGTGAAATGCCAATATGATTGATCCCTCTAGCCATGTCTATTCTGCATGCTCCTTCCTCCCTTTCCTCTCTCCTCTCTCTCTCATCTCTCTTCTCTCTCTCTCTATCTCTCCTCTCCAATCATCTGTATCTCTCTCTCCTCTACAAATCTAATATTCAATCAAAGTCACTGCAACAATATCTGCCCACAAAATGATCAAGTTACCCGTAAATGTTGTGTGTGGACCGGCTGGTAAGCCCTCCCACACCGCACCGACACTCACCGCGCGCTGATTGTTTCAAATTTTCCTAATCCCGCCGCAATAGACTTCGGCAATATGCATAATCCCGGTGTCGTGGGGGCCCCGGAAAGCCCTGACTGGCTGCACACACACAACACACACACCACGCCACACACACACACACACACACACACACACACACACACACACACACACCCACACAATACCACATATAAAAAAAACCGTGTGGTCTGATGACTCCTAATCTGAATAAGTCTCCGGTTCAGTAGATCTACATATCAAACTCCTCTCAGGGTGAATCATGTTGACACACAGTACGCAGTCACGGCCTGAGTAATTGGATGGGTGTGTGTGCGTAAAGCGCCTGCTTAAAGCAAATATCGATTACTATGACGCTAAGACTTTTCGAGGGTAAAGGGGACTCATGGGTGAGACACATACCAAACAGGAAGTCAGATAGATACTTAAGACATAAGGATCTATTTACACGCGTAGTTCACTGTTACGATAACCACTATCTAGCATCCACCTTTCATCATCCATCTAGAAAAGTGAAAGTAGTCTAGACCCATTATCAAAACTCCCTCTTACTCTGCACACTAACTACCTGATTCTATATGGTGAGAAGCTATGTGTTGTGTGTGTGTTGTTGTGTGTGGTGTGTGTGTGTGTGTGTGTATGTGAGTGTGTGTGGATGGTGAGTGTGTGTGTATGTGATTGTGGTGTGTTGTGTGTGTGTGTGTGTGTAATGTGTGTGTGTGTTTTTTTTTTGTTTTGTGTGCATTCGTGTTTTGCGTTTTGTGTGTGTGTGCGTTTGTGGTATGTTTTTGAGAGAGACAGAGAGAGAGAGAAGAGAGAGAGAGATAGATAGAGAAGAGAGAGAGAGAGAGAATCTTCAACAATTCGAGGAGAGTTTGCATAATCTTACACCCACAGAATACATTAATGGTAGGATCATGCATGGTGTTTTTAGCAAAACTAAGTCCCATCACAAGATCGCTACTCTTCTTGGAAGAGCCAATCCCCAAGGCGATGTAGATCCACCATGAGTGTTGATGCTAAAGCAGGAAAATGCCATCGTTTTCAATCCTTGTAGCAAACAACGCTCTGTCAGCCATTAATCCCTGTGCCAGAAAGTGTCGCACACCTATTGTGCGATCACTCTTTCCATTTGACTTGATTTTCTCTAAAAGCAGGTGGTGGTGAAGACATTGTTAGACAGTCTCGAAAAACTCTTATACATTGAGTTGTGATTGAGTTCAGTTCAAGTTCAAGTAGATTGTAGTTTCAGTATTTTACATATTTCACACTGTGTACTTAATACTAACAATTTGGTTGAACTTCGCTATACATTTTGCTAATATATGTGAAGTCAAGATCTCAGAAATCTTTCACATCCCGAAAAGTTTTTGTAATATATCGTAACAACATATTTCCGTTAGAACGCCGGTTCATGAATTGTTTAAGTGGTTTTCTTGGATCTTGTGATGTTTGAATCAACGGCAAACAAACTCAACTTCTTCGACACAACGACTTCGACGACAATTAACTGTATCTACAACATTCCTGCGACGAGGGAGGGGGGAAGGGAGAGTGGACGTGTCGACAGACATTATCTGGTATCTAAAACATTCCTGCCGACTTCCGCGACAATTAACTGGTACTAAAACATTCCTGCGACTCGACGACAATTAACTGTATCTAAAACATTCCTGGCGACTCTATCGACGACAATTACTGGTACTAAAACATTCCTTCTAGGTGTCCTGCTTTACTATGATCATATAATAAGACACTCTACTATTTTGACTTGACCACTCGACCAACAAAATCTGAAAAATATATCAATAACAACGTACAAAATACAAGAGTCAACTAGGCAAGCTTGACCAACTCCACGTGGCTGCTAGAGTAAAGATCGCTGATTAGCAATTGTGGCTTATTCTTTGATGAAGAAATATCGAGCCAACCGCATTTTTGTATATATCAGTATTGTCACACATAGGCTTGGTAAAATTGAATACTCAAATTGTATCCATGAATTGAAATGTGGAATATATCAATGAGATTATATTAAGTAAAATATTTGTAAAACGCTAATAGTGAACTCATTTACCACCACGTATATATTTTCGGCATCTCCTAAAACTATGCCGTCGACCTGATGTTCATCAGCCCTCAGTTTGGTGTGAGGAGATGGGAGAAAGTGTATAAAATACTCAGTTTAAATCATTGAAACACAGAAGAAAAATTATGACATATAGGAATTTGGGCGTCAAAGCTGATCAAATGTCCCGCTCAAAAAAATATTGTAAACATGTTTCACACTGCTAGTCCACAACAAAATTATGTATATCTCATATCTATTGTCCAAAAGTTGGGGGGATATACATATATATATTTCTGACTGCTTCATTCCCGTTTTTTCTCCACTGCTCAAGCCCCTTTACACATACACGACTCAAAGGAGGCCGACCGGCGACACGACTCAAGGTCGTAATGCATTTTTTCATCAATCTTCCCCTTGGTCACTGACTCGTAGCGGATTCTTAGTGGCGTTCGTGAGCCCCTGGATGACTCGTAGCGCTCAACGATTGTTTTATTGCGCGCGTAAAAAAATCGTGGCCGCCGCACTACTTTTTCAAAAGTCGTGTTACAATTGGGATGTCGTAGTCGGTTCGTGAAGCAGTTTAGCTCAATCGGATGTCGTCGTGAGCGCTGTCGTAACCGTATCGTGATGCCAGTTTGCCGACAGAAAATACTTAACCGTTGGCGGTTTTGGCGTGCGGCGAGGTGACAACCCTTGTCTGTGACCTTTCGAGTGTACATGATAGAAGGGACGTGACACACTCTCTGCTCGTCTCTCTATATCCTCTCTCTCTCTCTTCTCGTCTCTCTCTCCTCGCTCTCTCTCTTCTTCTCTCTCTCTCTCGCTCTTCTCGTACCTCTCTCGATCTCTCTCTCTCTCTCTCTTCAAATATAGCAAAATCTAATCACGAACAATAAATATTCGACTAAAAACACTGATGATAAAAATAATACTAATAATAGTAATAATAGTAATAATAATAATAATAATGATAAAATAAGTAGTAGTAGTGGTAGTAGTAGTAGTAGTTGTTGTGATAGTAATAGTAGTAGTGATATGGTTGGGTCGTGGCGGGGTTGTGGGGGAGTCGTAGGGGCGGGGTCGTAGTGCATTCCCGAATGCAACACGACTCGTGCTACGTTCGTAGCTGACAAAAATCCGCTACATTTCAAATTTTATGACTCGTAGATCCATCGCTTTGCAATCTTGTCGCGGTCTTGTCGCGTTCTTGAGGACGTCACAAGCGGTCGTGAGGCAGTCGTGACGCAGTCGTGAGCAGAGCAGACTCGTCGAGAAATCGTGTCTGTCAGGAGGCATGGGACACGACTTTGAGTCGTGTATGCGTGACAGGGGCTTCTGTCAATCCATTCATATATAATATATATATTATATATTATATATATATATATATGATATATAGTATATATATATATATATATATATATCTATATATATATTATATATATATTATATATAGTATATATATATATAGACGTATATATAGTATATATTACATGTATATATAAACATATAATATATATATACGTAGTATATAGTTTAATTCTATAGATGTAATATATATATATTATAATCTATATATATATATATAATTATATATATATATTATATATATAAATATATATAGGTGTGTATATATAGTGGTATATATATATATTATATATATATAATATATATATATATATATATATATATTATAGATAATATATATATATAATTAAATAATTTTTATATCTATCTATATATATATATATATTCTATATCTATTTATATAATATATATATATATATATATATATTCTATCATACATCATATTATAATCTATAGTATATTTCATATTAATCATTAATCTATATATGTCTACTATAATCATATATCTATCCTCATATCTCTATCATCCTGTATATGGTCTCTCTCTATATATGTATATATCTCTCTATATATATCTATATATATATACGTATATCGTCTGTATAGATTACTATACATCTTAGACTATACTATCTATACTATATATCTATATATATATATATTGTCTGTATATATATCTATATATATATCAAGATCTATATACTCTATCTCTATCTATAGATATGTTTTCATATATAATATATATTATATATATATATATCTATAATTAGTAGATATATCTATCTATCCTGTAGAATAATATATCTTCTCTAGTCTATATAGTATTATATATATATATATAGATATATCCCTATATCTATCTATATTTATATGCCATATATACTATATATCTATATATTTATATCTTATATATTCTATTGTATATGCCTATATATCTATTATATATCTCTCGAGATATCTAATGTGTGTTTATATATACAATTATTATATACTATAATATAACGTATATATATATATATATATGAATATATATATAGATATATCTATGATATATATATTATATATATAAATATAATATAATACATATATATAAGATATATGTTTATATATACATATATATATCTACTATATATAACGTATATATATCTATATATGTTTTATATAGTACATATATTCATATATACTGCTAATACGTATATATATATTATATAATATGTGATATATATTATATATTATATATATATATATTATAGATTAATCTATATATTATATATATATAGTATAGTATTATTATTTATATATATATATGAATGGATTTGACAGAAGCCCCTGTCACCCATACACGACATCAAAGTCGGGTCCATGCCTCCTGACAGACCGAATTTCCGACGAAGTCTGCTCGCTCACGACTGGCGTCACGACTGCCTCACGACCGCTTGTGACGTCCTCAAGAACGCTACAAGACCGCGAGAAAAAAAGAAAAAAAAAAAAAAAAGGGAAAAAAAAAAAAAAAGGAATTGCAAGCGTGGATCTCCGATCATAAATTGAAATGTAGTCGGGATTGTTTGGCAGCTACGACGTAGCACGAGTCGTGTTGGCATTCGGGAATCACACTACGACCCCGCCCCTACGACTCCCCCACAACCCCGCCACGACCCAACCATATCACTACTACTATTACTATCACAACAACTACTACTACTACTACCACTACTACTACTTATTTTATCATTTATTATTATTTTATTACTATTATTACATTTTAGTATTATGTTTATCATAACTGTTTTTAGTCGAATATTTATTGGGTTCGTGATTAGCTTTTGCCTATATTTGAAGAGAGAGTCGATGATGGGTGCGAGAGAGCGTGAGAGAGAAGAGAAGAGAAGAGAGAAGAGAGAGAGAGAGAGAGAGAGATAGAGAAGAGGAGAGAGAGTGTGTCACGTCCCTTTTCTGTACATCGAAAGGTCAGCAGACCAGGCGTTGTCACCTCGCCGCTCACGCCACCGCCAACGGTTAACTTTTTCTGTCGGCACTGCATCACGATACTTACGACCACGTCACGAGCGCATCCGATTGAGCTAAAACTGCTTCACGGACGACCTCGACACTCCCAATTGTAACACGACTTTGAAAAGTCGTGAGGCGCCAGATTTTTTTACGCGCGCAATAACAATCGTGAGGCGCTTACTAGTCATCCCAGGGCTCACGACGCACTAAGCACGCTACGAGTCCGTGACTCAGGGACGATTGATGAAAAAGGCATTACGCTTGGTCGTGTCGGCGGGTAGGCCTTTGAGTCGTGTATGTGTAACAGGGGCTTGCGCTATGAAAAACACGGATGAAGCGTAGCACTATATATATGTATATCCCCTCCTACTTTTGGACAATAGTCAGATGAATATACATAATTTTGTTGGACTAGCATTGTGAAACATGTTTACAATATTTTTTAGGGGAAGGACATTTGATCAGCTTTGACGCCCAATTCCTATATGGTCATAAGTTTTTCTTCTTGTTTCAATGATTTATAACTGATTATTTTTATACACTTTCTCATTCTCTCGCGACAAACTGAGGGCTGCTGACACATAGGTCGACGCATTAGTTTTAGAGTAGATAAAGATGGAAAATATGATACGTGTAAATGGAGTCACCTGATTAGCTTGTTTACACATATTTGGGTTACTTATATATCTCATGAGATATTCAATTTCAATTCATGGATTACATTTGAGTATTGATTTTACCAAGCCTATGTGTGACAATATTGATATATACAAAAAGCGGTTGTGCTCGATATTTTTTCATCAAAGATACCACATTGCTTAATCAGCGTCTTTACTCTAGCACCACGTGGGTTGGTCCCGCTTGGCCTGAGTTGACCTCTTGTATTTGTACTTTGTGGTGTATAGGGGGGGGATATTTATTTCAGATTTTGGTTTGCGTCGAGTGGTAAGTCAAAATGAGAGTGTCCTTATTTATATGGTCATAGTAAAGCAACACCTGCAGGATGTTTAGAGTACCAGTTAATTGGTCGTCGGAAGTCGCAGGAATGTTTAGATACCAAGTTAATTGTCGTCGAAAGTCGCAGATGGTTTTAGGTGGAGTAAGGGGGAGATACCAGTTATTGTCTCGGTGCGGCAGAATGTTTTGTACCAGTTATTGTCGTCGACGTCGCAGGAATTTTTAATTAACAGTTAATTGGTCGTCGAAGTCGTTGTGTCGAAGAAGTTGAGTTGTTGCCTTTGATTCAACATCACAAGATCAAGAAACCGTAAAACAATTTCATGACCGGCTTTCTAAAAGGATTATGTTGTTACGATATATGACAAAACTTTTCGGAATGTGTAAAATTTTCCTGAGATCTTGACTTCAAATATATTAGCAAATGTATAGCAAGTTCACAAATTGTTAGTATTAAGTACACAGTGAAATATGTAAAATACTGAAAACTACACTACTTGAACTTGACCTTGAACTTACAAACACAACTCAATGTATAAGAGTCCATTTCGAGACTGGCTCATAAATGTATTCACAAACCTGCCTTTAGAGAAAATCAAGTCAAATCGGAGAGTGATCACACATAGTTGTGCCGACACTTTCTGCACAGGGACTTAATGCTGACGAGCGTTGTTGCTACGTATTTGGAACGATGGCATTTTTCCTGCGTTAGCATCAACCGCATGCGTGACTAACATCGCCTTGATTGGCTTCCTTCAGAAGAGTAGCGATCTGTGATTGGGACTTAGTTGCTTAAAAACACCATGATCCTACATAATGTTAATGTGGGTGTGTGAAGTATTATGCAAACTCTCCTGAAATTGTTGAAATCCTCTCTCTCGTCGATCTATCTCTCTCTCTCTCTCCGTCTCTCATTCTCTCCTCTCATCTTCCATCTTCTCTCTCAAAACAATACACAAACGCACACACACACAAACGCAAACCCAAATGCACACATAACCAAAAACAAACACACACACACATCACACACATCCACACAACACACACACACTCACATTACACACACACTCACATCACACACACTCACATCACACACACACACACACCCACACACCCCACACACACACACACATAGCTTCTCACATATAGAATCCATGTAGTTAGTGTCAAGAGTCAAGAGGGATTTTGGATAATGGGCTAGACTACTTTCATTTTCGTAGATGGAGATGAAATGTGATTTAGATATGTTATGTAACGGAACTACCGGCGTTGTAAGCATAGTGATTCCTTATGTTTTATTAAGAATATCTATCTGACTTCCTGTCCTTTGAGTATGTGTCATTCACCCATGGTCCCCTATTACCCTTCCGAAAAGTCTTAGCGCTCATAGAATCGATTTGTGTAATGCAGTAGTCCCCCCCCCTCTTACCCCCACCACCCCTCCAATTACTCAATGTGGAAGGGGGGGGGGGGACGATCACCTGTGGGCTGTCAACGGAATTCACCCTGAGAGGAGTTTGATATTGTCGATCTACTGACGCGGAGACGTCATTCAGATCAGAGTCATCAGACCAGCACCGGGTTTTTTTATATTTTGTATTGTGGTGTTGTGTGTTTGTGTGGGTGTTGTGTGAGGTGGGTGTGTGTTGTGTGTGTGTGTGTGTGTGTGTGTGTGTGTGCCGCCATGTCGGGCTTGCCGGGCCCCACCCGACCCGGATCTATTGCGAGAGGCTATTGCTGTTCTTGGGATTAGGACAATTTGAACCAATCAGCGCGCGTGGTGCGGGGGTGTGTGGGGGGCTTTACTCAGCCGTCCACCACAACATTTACGGGGAACTTGCGCATTTTGTGGGCAGATTCGTGCGTGACTTTGAGTGAATATTAGATTTGTAGAGAGAGAGAGGAGAGAGAGAGAAGAGAGAAGAGAAGAGGAGAGCGAGGAGATAGAAAGGGAGAGGAGTCATGCAGAATGGGCTCGAGGGATCAATTACATATTCGGCATTTCCCATGCGACCTATACGGAGTGCTAGATTTTGAAGTTGAACTGTTTTTTCACTATATGTATACATATGAAGATGACGATCCCTCTTAATTCACCTCGATAATTCACCTCTATAATTCACCTCTATAATTCACCTCTCTAATTCCCGCTATAATTTCACCTCTATAATTCACACTCTATATTTCATCGTGTATAATTTCACATCTATAATTCACCTCTATAATTCCACCTCTATAATTCACCTCCATATAATTCACCTCTATAATTCATCTCTATAATTCACTCTATAATTCAACCCTATAATTCACCTTTATATTCATCTCTTAATTCACCTCTATAATATTCGACCTCTATAATTCACCTCTATAATTCACCTCTATAATTTACCTCATATAATGTACTTCTATTATTCACTCTATAATTCACCTCTATAATTCACCTCTATACTTTCTCTCTATAGTCCACCTCTATAATTCACCTCTATATTCACCTCTATAATTCACCTCTATAATGCCCACTATAATTACCTCCTCTATAATTCACCTCTATATTCAGTGGGGGGGAGGTCTCTTAATTCATCCGCTATAATTCATCTCTCTAATTCACCTCTTATAATTCATCTATATAATGCCCCTCTATAATTCACCACTATAGTTCACCTCTATATTCACCTCTATATTCATTTCTATAATTCACCTCTATAATTCATCTCTATATTCCAGCGTCTATAATTAATATTCACGCACTATACATTCACCTCCTCTATAATTCACCTCTATAATTCACTCTATCGATTCCCCGCTATATTCCCTTATAATTCATCTCTATACATTCCCTCTATAATTCATCCTCTGATAATTCAACTCTATTATTCACCTCTATAATTCACCTCTATAATTCACCTCTATAATTCACCTCTATAATTCACCTCTATATTCACATCTATATTCCCTCTATAATTCACCTCTATATTCACCTCTATACTTAAGCTCTATAATTAAGCTCTTAATAAGCGGCTATGAATTAAGCTCTATAAATTAAGCTCTATAATTCACACTCTAGAGATTCCCTCTATAAGTCATCTCTTAATTCACCTCTATAATTCACCTCTATAATTTACCTCTATAGATTACCTCTATAATTCACCTCTATAATTCTATCTATAAGTCACCTCTATAATTCATCTCTATAATTCACTCTATAATTCCCTCTATAATTCATCTCTATAATTCACCTGCTAATAATTCACCTCTATAATTCACCTCTATAATTCATCTCTATAATTCATCTCTATAATTCACCTCTATAATTCACCTCTATAATTCACTCTATAATTCATCTCTATGAATTCATCTCTATAATTCAACTTCTATAATTCACTCTATAATTCACCTTTATCATTCATATCTATAATTCATGCCTCTAAATTCCATCTCTATAATTTACCTCACTAATAATTCACTTCTATTTCAACTCTATCATTCACCTCTATATTCACTCTATAATTCAGCTCTATGTCCACTCTATAATTCAAGCTATAATTCACCTCTATAGATTCCCTCTATAATTCACCCTATAATTCACTCTTCTATAATTCACCCTATAATTCATCGTCTATAATTCACCTCTATAATTCATCTCTATAATTCCACCTCTATATCATCTATATAATTCCCTCCCTATAATTCACCCTATAGTTCCACCTCTATAATTCACCTCTATAATTATTTCTATATTCACCTCTATAATGTCATCTCTAGAATTCACCTCTATAATTACATAATTCACCACTATAATTCACCTCCTCTATAATTCACCTCTATAATTCACCTCTATAATTTCATCTCATATAATTCATCTCTATAATTCCCCTCTATAGTTCATCTCTATAATTCAACTCCTATTATTCACCTCTATAAGGACACCTCTATAATTCACCTCTATAATTTGCTGGCGTATAATTCACCTCTATATTCTCTCTTATATTCACCTCTATATTCATCTCTATATTCATCTCTATAATTCCCTCTTATAATTCAATCTAGAAGTCATCGTCTATAATTCACCTCTATAATTCACCTCTATATTCACCTCTATAATCACCTCTCTAATTCACCGCGATAATTCATCTCTATATTCACCTCCTATAATTCATCTCGATAATTCACCTCTTAACATTCATCTCTATAATTCACCTCGGTAATTCACTCGATAATTCACCTCTATAATTCACTCTAGACTCACCTCTATAATTTACCTCTACAATTCATCTGCTATAATTCACCTCTATAATTCGCCTCTATAATTCACCTCTATAATTCACCGCGATATTGCACCTCTATAGTTCACACTCTATAATTCACCTCTATAATTCACCTCTTAATTCACCTCTATACTTTACCGTCTAAATCCCATCTAGACTTCACTTCTATATTATCTCTATACTTCACCTCTAGTAGTTCATCTCTATAATTCACCTCTATAATTCAATCTCTATAATTCACCTCCATAATTCATCTCTTATAATTCACCTCTATAGTCATCTCTATAATTCCCTCTATAATTGTCAATCTCTAATAATCACCTCATAATTTACCTTATAGATTCACCTCATAATTCAACTCTATAATTCACCTCTATAATCATCTTTATAATTCACCTCTATAATTCCACCTCTATAATTCACCTCTATAATTCACCTCTATAATTTACCTCTATAATTCACCTCTATAATGTCAGCTCTATAATGCTATCTCTATAATTCCATCTTAATTTCACCTCTATAATTCCCTCTAAAATTATTCATCTCTATATCCATCGCTATATTCACCTCCATAATTCACCTCTTAATTCACACGCTCTAGAATTCACCTATCTATATTACTCTCTATAATTCACCTCTATAATTCACCGCGTCGGTGGTAATTTCACCTCTATAATTTACCTCTATAATTCCCGCTAATTCACCTCTATAATTCTCTTGTATAAATCCCCTCTATATTCACCTTTATAATTCACCTCTTAATTAATCTCTATAATTCACTCCTTATAATCCTCTCTATAATTAACCTCTACATTCATCTCTTAATATCACCTCTATATTCACCTCTGTAGTTCACCTCTAGTTCACCTCTCTAATTCATCTCAAATTCATCTCTATAATTCAACTCTACAATTCATCTCTATAATCACCTCTATAAGTTCACCTCTATAATTGACCTCTATAATTCACCTTTAATTCACCTCTATAATTCACCTCTATAATTTACCGTGCCATCATATCCCTATATAATTCATTTCTATAATTCACTCTTGATAATTTCACCTCTATAATTCTCTCTATAATTCACCTCTATAATTACCCTCCATAATTCATCTCTAAATTCACCTCTAGTTTCAGCTCTATATTCACTCTATAATTCATCTCGGCGTTATCACCTCTATAAATTCATCTCTATATTCATCTCTATATTTCACCCTAGAATTTCCACCTCTATAATTCCCTCTATAATTCACCTCTATATTCACCTCTATAATGCACCTCTGTGATTCACCTCTATAATTCAAATCTATAATTCCACCTCTATAATCACCTAGATAATTAACCTCTAATTCACCATTCTAATATCTCATAATTCCACTATATAATCACTCTATATGCCCACTGCTAATTTAACTCCCTATAATTCACCCTATAATTCATCTCTATAATTCACCTCTATATTCAGCTCTATAATTCACCTCCTATAATTCATCGATATATTCACCTCTATAATTCACCTACTATATTCACCGCTTATAATTCAACCTCTATAATTCATCTCTACAATTCACCTCTATTAATTCATTTCTATAATTCCCTCCATAATTCATCTAATAATTCACCTCTATAATTTAATTCACCACTATAATTCCACCTGCTCCTATAATTCACCTCCTCATATAATTCACCTGTATAATTCTCTCTATAATTCACCTGCTCTAATTCCATCTCTATTAGATTCACCTCGTCATTCACCTCTATAAGGCACCTCTTATATTTCACCTCTATAATTCAATCCCTATATTCCACTGCTATAATTCACCTCTATAATTCACCTCTATAGATTACATCTCTATAATTCACTCTATAATTTATCTCTATATTCAACTCTATATTCACCTCTATAATTCATCTCTATGTTCACCTCTATAAGTCACTCATAAGATAATTCACCTCTATTTCATCTCTATATTCATCTTCTATAATTCACCGCTAAATTCACTCTATAATTCACCTCTATTATTCTCTCTATAATTTCATCTTGATACTTCACTCTTATATTCAACTCTATAATTCACCTTTAGAATTCATCTCTATATTCACCTCGATATTCACTTCTATAATTTACCTCTATAATTCACTTCTATGATTCAACTCTATAATTCCACTCTATCAATCACCTCTATAATTCATCTCTATAGTCCCTCTCTATGTTGCACCTCTTTAATTCACCGCTATAATTCACCTCTATAAGCACACTATAATTCCCTCTCTTATAATTCACCCCTATAAGTGTTCATCTCTATAATTCACTCTAGTAATTCATCTCTATATTCGCCTCTAATAATTCTGCTATATAATTCCCCTCTATAAATTCACCACTATAATCACCTCTAGAATTCACCTCTATATAATTTCTATAATGTCAACCTCATATCATCTCTATAGTCACCTTATATTATGAATTCACCACTATAATTCCCCCTCTATAATTCCACCTCTATAAATTTCACCTCTATAATTCATCTCTATAATTCATCTCTATAAATTCCCTCTATAATTTCACCTCTATAATGAGTCTCTATCAATTCAACTCTATTTATTCAGCCTCTATAATTCCCTCTATAATTTACCTCTTATCATTCATATCGCCTCTATACTTCATCTCTAAGAATTTCACCTCTATAATTACTCTGCTATGATTCATTCTATATTGCACCTCTATGATTCCCTCTAATAAGTCTCTGCTATATCACCTCTATAATTCACCTCTATAATTCCCCTCCTATAAATAATACCTCTATAATTTCACCTCTATAATTCATCTTATAATTCACTCTCTATAATTCCTCTCTATAATTCACCTCTATAATTCCACTCTATAATTCACCCTATAATTCATCTCTTAACTCACCTCTATAATTTACCTCTACAATTCATCCTAGAATTCCCCTCTATAATTCACCACTAGATAATTCACCTCTAATAATTCACCTCTATAATGCACGCCCTATAATTCACCTCTATAATTCCACTCTATATTCACCTCTATAATTTGCCTCTATCATTCACCTCTTATAATTCACCTCTATAATTCACTTCTATAATTCATCTCTATAATTCCACGCTCTATGAATTAATCTCTATATTCACGTCTATAATTCATCTCTATAATTTCATCTCTAAATTCACCTCCATAATTCATCTCTATAATTCACCTCTATAATTCATCTCTATAATTCACCTCTATAATTCTCTCTATATCACCTCTATATTTACCTCTATTATTCACCTCCATAATTCATCTCTATAATTCACCTATATAATTCATCTTTATAATTCACTCGTCTATATTCACCTCTATAATTCAACCCCTGATATTCACCTCTATAATTTACCCTGTATAATTCACCTCTATAATTATCTCTTACATCTATCTCTATATTCACACCTATAATTCCCTTTCTATAATGCGCCTCTATTATTTCATTTCTCTATATCCATCGCTATAATTACACCTCCTATAATTCACCTCTATATTCCACGCTCCTATATTCACACTCTATAATTAATCTCTATATTCACCTCTATAATTCACCTCTATAAGTTACCTCTATAATCACCGCTATAATTAGCACCTCTATAATTCATCTTTATATATAACCTCTATAATTCACCTTTATATTCACCTCTATAATTCACTCTTATAATTCACCTCTATATTCCAGCTCTATAATTCACCTCTACAATTCATCTTCTATCATGCACCTCTATAATTCACGCTCTATAATTTAAAACACTTTATAATTCCCTCTATAATTCATCTCTATATTCCATCTCTAGTACTTCACAACTCTACAATTCATCTCTATAATTCACCTCTATAATTCACCTCATAATTCACCTCTATCATTCACCTTTATAATTCACCTCTATAATTCACCTCTGGATTTACCTCCATAATTCACCTATATAATTCTCTTCTATAATTCATCTCTAAATTCATCGCAAAAAAATCTATAGTCATCTCTATAATTACCCTTCTAATGTCCACCTCCATAAGTCATCTCTAAATTCCCTCTGATAATTCTCTCTATAATTCACATCTATAATTCACCTCTATATTCGCCTCATATTTTCATATCTATAATCCATCGCTATAATTCACCTCCATATTCACCTCTATAATTCACCTTATAATTCACTCTATACTTAATCTCTATATTCACCTCTATAATTCACCTCGATAATTTACCTCTATAATTCTACCGCTATAATTCACCTCTCTAATCAATCTTTATAATTCACCTCTATAATTCAGCCTTTATAATTCACCTCTATTATTCTCTCTATAATTCACCTCTAATCCATCTCTAGAATTCACCTCTACAATTCATTCTCTATAAATTCACCTCTATAATGACACCTATGATAATTCCCTCTATAATCACCTCTATAATTCATCTCTATATTCATCTCTATAATTCAACGCTGACAATTCATCTCTAATTCACCTCTATAATTTTGCACCTCTATAATTGATCCTCTATAACTCACCTTTATATTCTACCTGCTATAATTCCCTCTATAATTTACCTCCATAATTCACTTAAATTTCACGTCCTATATTCAATCTTATAATTCACCTCTATAATTCATCTCTATATTCACCTCTATAATTCCCTCCATAATTCTCGCTATAATGGCACCTCTATAATTCAGCTCTATAATTCACTCTATAATGTCATCCTGGTTATCACCTCCATAATTCATCTCTAATAACTCTCTCTATATTCACCTCTATAATCACCTCTATAATTCACCTCTATAAATTCACCTCCTTAATTCACCCGTATAATTCACATTTATAATTCACCTCTATAATTCACCTATTAATTAACCTCTAATTTACCATTGTATAATAATCTTCATAATTCACCTATATAATTCCACCTCTATATGGCAAGCCATCTATAATTTACCTCCTCTATATTCCCTCTATAATTCTCTCTATAATTCACCTCTATATCAGCTCTATAGATTCAGCCTTCTATAATTCATCTATATAATTCACCTCTATAATTCACCACTATAATTCACCGTATAATTGCTCTCTTTATAATTCATCTCTATAATTCACTCTCTAAATTCATTACTATAATTCACCTCTAATATTCAATTTCTATAATTCCCCTCTATAATTAAGATGTGTCACCACTTAATTCACCTCCTCTATACTTCACCTCCTCTCATATTCACCTGTATAATTCATCTCCATAATTCACCTCTATCTTCAACTCTATATTCCCTCTATAATTCATCTCTATCACTCACCTCTATAATTTCCTCTACAATTCATCTCTATAATTCCCCTCTATAATTCACCTCTATAATTCACTCTATAACTCACCGCTATAATTCACCCCTACCTCTATATTCAACTCTATAATTCACCTCTATAGATTCATCCTCTATAACTCACCTCTATAATTACCTATATAATTCACCTCACTATAATTCCTTCGATATTAATCTATATAATTCACCTCTATTAATTCCATCTCTATAATTCACCCTCTATAATCATCTCTATAATTCACCTCCATATATGGATCTCTATAATTCACCTCTATACTTCATCTCTATAATTCCTCTATAGATTCATCCTATACTCACCTCTATAATTTACCTCTATAATTTACCTCTATATTCACCTCTATAATTCCCTCTATAATTCATCTTTATAATTCACTCTAGATTCCAAACCTATAAAATAATTCACTCTCTATAATTCACCTCTCATACTTTAACCTCTATACTTCACCTCTATAATTCGCTCTATAATCTATTCCTCTATAATCACATCTATAATTCACCCTATAATTCACCTCTATTATTCATCTCTATAATCCATCGCTATAATTCACCTCCATAATTCACCTCTATAATTCACTCTATAATTCACCTATATAATATCTCATCATTCACCTCTATAATTCACCTCTATAATTTACCTCTATAATTCACCGCTTAATTCCACCGCTATAATTCGAGCTTTATAATTCACCTCTATAATTCACCTTTTATAATTCCCTCTATAATTCATCTCGATAATTCACCTCTTAATCCATCTCTATAATTACCCTCGACATTCATCTCTATAATTCACCTCTATAATTCACCTCTATAATTCACACTCTATAAGTCATCCCTATAATTCATCTCTATAATTCGATCTCTATAATTCATACTCTGACAATCATCTCTTATTCACCTCTATAATTCACCTCTTCATTCACCTCTATAATTCACTTGTATAATTCCGTGTCTAGAGTTCACCTCATAATTTCCTCCATAATTCATCTAGTATATTCCTTTTCTATAATTCATCTCTATAATTCACCTCTATAATTCATCTCTATATTCACCGTCTATAAATTTCCCTCCATATTCATCTCTATAATTGCACCTCTATAATTCAGCTCTATATTCCAGCTCTATAATTCATCTCTGTTGTCACCTCGATAAGTGCGGGTCTCTATACAGCGTAGGTGCGAAATCTCATATAGAGTTCACCTCTAATAAGTTGCACCTCTATATTCCACCTTATAATGTCACCTCTATAATTCACCTCTCTAATTCACCTCTATAATTCACCTCTATGTTGTCAAATCTATAAGTCACCTCTAATATTCACCTATATAATTAACCCTAATTCACCATTATCATAAATCTCAATAATTCACCTTATGATAATTCACCTCCTATAATCACCACTATAATTTACATCCTCTAGATAATTCACTCTATAATTCATCTCTTAATTCACCTCTATAATTCATCATCTAAATTACCTCTATATCTCTATTAGATTCAGCCTCTTAATTCACCACTATATTTCACCGGTATAATTTCCTCTTATAATTTCATCTCTAAATTCACCACATCATTCATTTCTATATCCCTCTAAATTCATCTATATATTCACCTCTATATTAATAATTCACCACTAAATTCACCTGCTCATAATTCACCTCCTCTATGAATTCACCGTAATAATTCATCTCTACATATTCACTCTATAATTCATCTCTATAATTCACCTCTATAATTCACCTCTATATTCACCCCTATAATTCACCTCTAATTCATCCCTTAATTCACCTCTATAATTCACCTCTATAATTCACCTCTAATATATTCTCTCTATAATTCACCTCTTAATTCATCTCTAGAATTTCAACTCTATAATTCACCTCTATAATTCATCTCATAATTCACCTCTAATAATTCAACCTCTTAATTCTACCTCTATATTCCCTCTATAATTCATCTCTATAATCACCTCTATAATTCACCTCTATAATTCACCTCTATAATTATCTCTATAATTCATCTCTATAATTCAACTCTATATTCAACTCCTATAATTCACCTTTATAATTCATCGTTCTATAATTCCCTCTATGATTCACCTCATAATTTACTCTAAATTCCCTTCGAATTTCAACTCTTATATCACCTCTATAATTCCCTCTATAATGCATGCCTCTAGTAGGTCCATCTCTATAATTCACCTCTATAATTCACCTCTATAATTCAACTTTATATGCACCACTAGTAATTCCCCTCTTCTATAATTCACCCCTTATTCAATGCGTCGTATAATGTCACCTCATTATAATTCTCTCTTATAATTCACCTCTATATTCATCATATATACTTTCACCTCTATAATTCACCTCTATAATTCACCTCTATAATTCACCTCTGATAATTAATTTCGATAAGTCACCTCTATATGCATCCCTATAATTCACCTCTATATTAATAATTCACCACTAAATTCACCTCCTCTATAATTCACCTCTATAATTCCGCTCTATAATTCTCTCTAAATTCATCTCTATAATTCACCTCTATATTCACCTCCTATAATTCACCTCTATAATTCATCTCTATAATTCAACTCTATTGATTCAAGCCTCTATAATTCACCTCTATAATTTTACCTCTATAATTTCACATCTATAATTCATCTCTATAATTCACCTTATATTATGCTCTAATAATTCATCTCTATAATTCACCTCTATAATTCACCTCTATAAGTCATCTCATATAATTCACACTCTATAATTCACCTCTATATTCACCTCTATAATTCAACCTCTAGATTCACCTCTATATTCATCTCTATAATTCCCTCTCTAGTTCACTCTATAATTCACTCTATAATTCCTCTATAATTCACCTTTATAATTCATCTCTATAACTCCCCTCTATAAATTTACCCTACGGGGGGTTAATCTCTATAAATTCACCTCTATATTCAGCCTCTATTTCACGCTTCTATTATTCACCTCTATAATTTCAACCCCTATAATTCACCTCTATAATTCACCTCTATATTCACCTCTGAATTTTTACCTCTATAATTCACCTCTATAATTCACCTCTATAATTCCCTTCTATAATTACGTCTCTATAAATTCACCTCTGATAATTAATTTCCTCTATAATTCACGCTCTATAATTCATGCTATAAATTCAAGTCTCCTAAATTCACCTCCATAATTCTCCTATATTCACCTCTATACTCGGGGGTTCATCTCTATATTCACCTCTATAATTCATCTCTATAATCCGCCTCTATAATTTAACCTCTATAATGCAACCTCCATAATTCCATCTACTTAATTCACCTCTATAATTCATCTTTATAATTCACCTCTATAATTCACCTCGTATATTCACCTCTATATTCACCTCTATATTTTACCTGTATATGCAGCCTCTATAATTCCCATCTCTATAATCTATCTCTATAATTCACATCTATATTCACCTCTAGTGAATTCACCTCTATTATTCATACTCTATAGATCCGTCGCTATAATTCACCTCCATAATTCACCTCTATACTTCACCTCTATAATTCAACCTCTATACTTAATATCTCTATAATTCACCTTCTATAATTCCCGCTATAATTCCTCTATAATTCACCGCTATAATTCACCTCTATATATCATCTTTATAATTCACCTCTATAATCACCTCTATATTCCCTCTATAATTCATCTCTATAATTCACCTCTATAATCTATCTCTATAATCTCCACCTCTACAATTCATCTCTATAATTCACCTCCATAATTCACCTCTATAATTCACCTCTATAATTCACCTGCTATACTTTCATCTCTAAATTTCTCTCTATAATTCAACTCTACAATTCATCTCTATAATTCACCGTCTATAATTCACCTCTATAATTCACCTCTATAATTCACCTTTATAATTCACCTCTATATTCACCTCTATAATTTAGCCTCCATAATTCACCATATAATTCATTTCTATAATTCATCTCTATCATTCACCTCTATATTCATCGCTATAATTCACCTCTTATTCACTCCATAATTCATCTCTATAATTCACCTCTATGAGATTCAGCTCTATAATTCCACTATAATTTCACCTCTATATTCACCTCTATTATTCATCCTATACTCCGTCGCTATATTTCCCTCCATATTTCACCTCTATATTCACCTCTATAATTCACCTCTATAATTAATCTCTTAAGTTAACCTCTATAATTCACCTCGATAAAAGATTTGACCTCGATAAATTTCCCGCTATAATTCACCTCTATAATTGCATCTTTATGAATTCACTCTATAATTCACCTTTAGTATTCCCTCTATAATTCTCTCTATATTCACCTCTAAATCCAGACGGCTATAATTCACTCTACAATTCATCTCTATAATTCACCTCTATAATTCACTCTCTTGTGAATTCACCTCTATAATTCGATCTCTATAATTCATCTCTATAATTCAACTCTATTGAAGTGTCATCTCTATATTCCGCTCTATAATTCACATCTATAAGTTCGCCTCCTTAATTCACCTTTATAATTCACCGTCTATATCACTCTATAATTGGCACCTCCATAATTCACCTATATAATTCATTTCTATAATTCATCTCTATAATTCACCTCTGTAATTCTCTCTATAATTCCCTCTATTAAGTCACCTCCATAATTCATCTCTATTTCACCTCTATATCAGCTCTATAATTCAGCTCTATATTCAATCTCTGTTATCACCTTCTATTAATTCTCTCTTATTCATCTCTATAATTCACCTCTCTAATTCACCTCTATAATGCACCTCTATAATTCACCGCACTATATTCCACCTCTATAGATTCAAATCTTAATTTCCCTCTATAATTCACTCTATTAATTAACTCTATTTTACCATTATATAAATCTCAATAATTCACCTATATAATTCACCTCTATCTATGCACCACTATAATTACCTCCTCTATATTCACCTCTATAATTCATCTCTTATAATTTCACGCTCATGTGGTTCATCTCTATAATTCACTCTATAATTCATTCTATATAATTCACACTGTGGTGTAATTCACCACTATAATTCCGCGCGCGTGCGTAGATTCACCTTTATAATTCATCTCTATAATTCAACCTCGTATAATTCATTTCTATAATCACCTCTATAAATTCATTCTATAGTTACCTCTATAATAATAATTCACCACTATAATTCGACCTCCTCTATAATTCACCTCCGCTATAATTCAAACCTGTATAATTCATCTCTATAATTTCACCTCTATAATAGTCATCTCTATATTCACCTCTATAATTCACCTCTATATTACCTCTATAATTCACCTCTATAATTCATCTAGAAAAAAAAAGAATTCACCTCTATAATTTCCCTCTATAATTCACCTCTATAAGTCATCTCTATTTCACCTCAGATAATTTATCTCTATAATTCACCTTCTAATGCTTCACCACGTATATTCACCTCCTCTACATTCACCTCTATAATGTCGCCTCTATAATTATCTCTATATTCCAACTTTATCTTCACTTCTATACAATTCATCTCTATAATGTCACCTCATAAGTCCCCTCTATATCACCTCTATATTCCCTCACTATAATTCACCTCTAAATTATCTATAAATTAATCTCTATAATTCACCTCTATAATTCACCACTATAATTAACCTCCTCTATAAGTCCACCTCTGAATTTACCTCCATAATTCGCCTCTATAATTCATATCTTACAATTCACCAATATAATTCAACTCTATAATTCATCTTCTATAATTCCCTCTATAATTCACCTCTATAATTCCACCTCTATAATTCACCTTTATAATTCTGCTCTATAAGTCACCTCTGATAATTCATCTCTATAATTCACCTCTATATTCATCAACTATAATTCACCTCCTCTAAAATTCACCTCTATTCACCATTTATAATTCATCTCTATAAGTGTCACCTCTATATTTCATCTGTATAGATTCCCCTCTATAATTCCCACTATATTTACCTCTATAATTCACAAAGCCATAATTCATCCTCCTTCTATAATTCACTCTATAATCACCTCTATAATTCATCTCTTAATTCACCATTTATAATTCATCTCTTATAATTCACCTCTATAATTCACCCTCTATATTCATCTTCTATAATTCAACCTTTATAAGTCATCTTTATAATTCTCACTCTATAATTCCGCTTTATAATTCATCCACTTATAATTCACCTCCTCTATAGTTCACCTCTGTAATTTACCTCTTATAATTCATCTCTATAATTCACTCGATAATTCATCGCTATAACTCATCTTTATAATACACCTCTATAATTCCCCTCTATAATTCCCCTCTATATTCACCTATTATAATTCATCTCTATAGATTCCACCTCTATAATCACACTATAATTTACCTCCTCATATTCACCTCTATCATTCACGCTCTATACATTCACCTCTATAATTCACCTCACTGAATTCACCTCTATAATTCACCTCTATAATTCACCTCCTTAATTCACCCTATAGTCACGCGTGTCTTAATTAATCTCTTACTTCACCTCTATATCACCTCTATAATTAATCTCTTATTACACCTCTATAATTCACATCTCTATAATTCATCTCTATAAAGTCACCTCTATAATTCACCACTATAATTCACCTCCTCCATAGTTTCACCTCTATAATTCTCCTCTATAATTTACCTCTATAATTCATCTGCCTATAATTCACCTAAATGTATAAAATATTCAATGGTCTTCGGTGATAGTGGTTGAATTAAGGCTGTAGGTTGGATTATATTGCAATGGTCTTGTGATCCGATGTGGTCGCCCGTGATCAGGCCACCCGTGAATGACAAGAGCGGAGGTGGAGGCGTAATCGTGGTCGGCGTCAAGTGGCTATCACACCAGTAACTTGACGCAGCGGAATGTTATCAGTGTGTTGTATTTAAACACAGTCCTATGATTTAACACTATATATGTACAAAATTAACGTATGTATAATATTTCTTCATATTAATAAGAGATGTTAACTCGGTGAGGGCTGGTAGTGAACTCGTAGACAAGCACGTCTATTAAAAATTTGATGTTATCTTCACGGAGGGTCGGGGTGTACTGATCCTCCTGTGGGCGGTCGGCAGTGATCGCAACCCTACCTATAGCCACGTACAGAAATCTTAGTGGCTAGTATTATGGGCGACAACCAATGACCGCGCTCCAAATTAAGGTGCTAATTATTTAAGTGCAATGCTTATTAACCACGGGGAATATTAATTTATCCTATCCCAGTACTAATAATTTACTTAAATTACCTTAATTATTACCCATTACCATTACAATTATATATACATATCCCTATACGCGCCCTCCTATTATGAGCGGAAAATACCTCTCACTAGGGGGGGGGGGGAAACAAACTACCACTCTACAATTATGAGAGGGTGTTTGGTGGATAATTTCCACAGTGATCTTGATAACTAAATTTTGGAACAGTTGAGCGGAGACTAAGACGTCTGTCAGCTGATGAGATACGCTTACGTCTTCCACCATCTCTGTTGTAGTCTCTTCGGCACTTTGTATGCACCTGCTGACCTGGCACGACCTGTACATTGCCATCAGCTCCTGCGCTAGCAATTCCTTCACAACCTTTCTCCATCAGCGTCACTACCAGGGATCCATTAGATAATGGTTCACTACAGAAGACACACTCAGCCATACCAGCCCTGAAAAAATACTAGTGTCAAAATCCCTTAACACAAACCCTATTATCATGAATAAAAGATATAGGAAGTGTCCTTAAACATGACTGCATCCATTCGAAATCATGTTTTTCTAAAAGAATAGCTATGAAAACATAAGTGTAGGTACCAATTTTTTATTCCTACTGTGAAAATTGGCCGAGTTGCGTCATGATGTATGCAGGAAAACTAGCTCATAGATATACAATTTTCAATGGTAAAATTTAGCGTGTTCCAATATTTGGACTAAGTGGAATTTTTAGATGTTATTTCTAACTCCTCAGTCCACCAAATAAAACTGGTTTCGTTTCTTTTGCAATTAGTGACGGGTTTTGCCAAATTTGCGCCAGAATGACTAGACTACAGTCCTTTCTTCCGTGTTCTGCCGTCCACTCACTAATTCTGCCAGAACATTCATCCACAGCAACACTGGTACGTGAGTCCCCTGGACCACACCAGTCTCTACAGAAAAGCGTTTTACAAAAATTCTACTATCCTTCACCACTCTCCCCTCAACCTCCACATCCACCTGCACATAGCCCAAACAGGGGATTTCCATTCCATTTGCATCTGTGATCCGAATGTCCATCCCATGAATCACAGTCTGCTGGGGCAGGAGGTGCTCTTTATACCATTCCCAGTCACCAAGCTCACCTCCACACCTCAATCAGCCATGGCTCCAGCTGACATACCATTCACCAGCACTTCAACCAACAAAGTTTTTCCAAACAACTTAACTTTCTTTTTCTTCTCCCCCATGATCTCCTGAGTATCCTTGGCTAAGCTTCCAACCTGTGCTGTTTTCGGGGGCCCGGTGGTAACCCTTGAGAACTGGCCCCTGGGCCTCATTGATTTCCGTTTCCCGCCTTCTGGCCAACAGCTCCTTAAACTTGTCACATTGGAAACCCAGGTGTCCTTGCAGTTCACACAACGAACATGGGTTAGGGGAATGAACACTTCGCACAACCCTCTCTGATTCTCTCCACTCCTTAGCTCCGCCTCCTCTTGATGAATCTGTTCAGCCTCGCACACTGAACGGCTGCACGCTGTACAAAGTCCTCCCACTGCACCTGAGACTGTTCTCCCACAACCTTTGCAGCTTCACTCCAATTTTCCTGTCTCGTCTCTAAAGTTCCGACTAAACCAGGGTACAATATCCACTGCCGGTCCTCCTGGCTTCTGCTCCTAACTTGCTGCATTTCTTTTCAACTTCACACAAAGCATCAGCAAATTCCCACACACCTTCATACCTCTGTTGTACTCGAGCATGTAACTTTCTAACTCCAAATAATTAAGCTTCTGGCCAAAAGCCTCCTGTAGGCATGCAAACAACTCAGAGACAGACTTAATTAAGGGGACCGCCCACCCTAATTTCTTTTTACTGATGGATCTTGGTGCAAATTTAATGAGTTATTTAGGGCTAAGTACAGCCCCTAAAACATAAGTTTCATTCAGATCTGGCCAATCACTGGTCAACACGATTTTTCTGGAAAAAGGTTTTAAAACAAATTCTAACTGAATTTGGGCTGCTGATTACGAATATGAACTCAATTTTTGTCTATCACATCAGGATTTCGCGATATAGCATTTTTCAATTTTTGATGAAAATGACTCATCAGCCTATATATCGAAGGTTTCAAGATAAAAACACGTGATTTTTAGTAATACATTTTGTATATTCTTAATCAAGGAATACAAAGATTACGAAGTCCATGTACAAGTAAATCAAATATAGTGACAGAATTGAAATAGAAAATATAAACAATACATATATATGGTGCACAGATCAATGGCAAGTAGCAGTTATGTGATTTTTTTTTTTTGGCTGATCTCTGATGTACAGCTTCTGGGTTGTCTCTCATCAAGCTCCAGCAAAAATCCGCCATCATATGTGAGTCCCGCCGGCCTTGATACCGTTCTTCCATTGTTTTAATGTCCTGATGAAAACGCTCCCCTTGTTCCTCGCTCACATCCCAAGGTTCTCCGGAAACTTGTCCAAATGGCTGTGTAAATAGTGAACCTTGATACTCATTCTACATCCAAGATCTCGCAGGCTCATTAGTAGCTCTTCCACAATCTCTTCATAGTTGTCTGCTTTCTTATTCCCTAGAAATTCTTCACCACATTACAAAATGCATTCCAAGCTCTTTCTTCTGTCTCATTCATTGATGTGATAAAATTTGGATCTCTCATTAGTGTTCTTATTTGAGGTCCATCAAATATTCCAGCCTTTTCTTCTCTTCACTAAGACCAGGAAAAGTTGAACATATATAGCTGAAGCATTCTCCACTGTGATCAAGAGCTTTGACGAACTGCTTCATCAATCCAAGTTTTATGTGCAAGGGAGGAAAGACAATCTTCTTCCTATCCACTAGAGGATCATTGATGACATTCTTATCGCCAGATGCCAAACTCTGTCGCTGAGGCCATTCTTTTTTCACCCAATGCTCTGCTGTAGCTCTACTGTCCCAGTAACACAGAAAACAGGGGTATTTTGTGTACCCTCCTTGCTGACCTAAAAGAAAGTTAACCATTTTAAAATCGACACAAAATTAACCACCCATAAACATGATATTGCAACCTCTCTAGGACAATCTTGATGTTGTTATATTCTTCTTTAAGTTTTACAGAAATGACCTATTGGTACAGAGCCATACTTATTTCCATTGTGTAACAAAAACACATTTCAAACTTCTTTTGGAACTGTCAATAAAAAGCCTCCAATCCCTTGAATCATATGCTAGCAGTCCCATAAAAAGAGGTAGCCCTTCTACATCAGTACAATAGACAAGCTGGCCATCTGAATGGAAGTACTTACGCAGTTCTGCTTCCCTGTTTACGATAAAATGAGACACCTGTGCCGGGTTTCAGCATTCGATTCTCTTGCAGTCTTGAAGACAACAGTTCAGCAGACTCTTTTGGTAGATAAAGATCTCTAACCAAATCATTCAAAGCAGACTGAGTAAACAGAATTGGTTTGTCACAATCTTCATCAGATGGCTGAAAAATATCTGTAGTGTCTTCTTCATCAGGGGGAGCAGGTGAGCAGAGATCTGTTTCATCATTTTTTTTGAAGCTCAGTAAATATTGGTACAGGTATTTCTTCACTATGGGTAACTGGTCGAATAGCTGAAGGATACTTGGGTATTGCAAATATTTCTTGTTTTTCATATTGAAACCTTTTACATTGACAAGGCAGAAAAATAGCAGTCATCTAAATGATTGCTTGGTTCTCTTCAAACCATAGGCACTCCAAACTTAAGTTTAGCCTTCTTTCCGTGAGACCTGATCTCAATGTCTCAACACAGGTTTGCACACTTTGTGAGGAGCCCAATGCTTTCTTGGTCTCCAAGTGGTACTTTGAAGTACGCAAAATACACGCTCTTAACAAAGTCAGTAATGTTGCGCCTCTGAGTCTTCAAAGTAAAGCTTCCACAGATGTAGCAAAATATATTGGATCATTTGAGCACTTTCTTCTGTGAGATGTAGAGTCCATTGTTAGAGCAGCAAAACCAACTGCGGACAAATAAAAGAAAAAGAGTTGTTAGCTACCTGAGGTTGTTCCTTGAATTTGCTACCCAACCACCTACACCTTAGGCATTGTTTCACAAAAAAGAAACAACAGGAGAAATACAATAAATAACTCAATTCAATGTAAAATTCAATAATAAAACACTACCTGCGGACGATTGCTGTGCAAGTTGAAATGTGTTTGTTTACTTTCGTATCATAAAGAATGGGAATGTTATGCATGTTCAAAGAAAACGAAGATATTCTCCAGTTTATTGGGAGACTGAATTAAAAATAAACCATATAATCCGGCCCTTTTGCTACACTACTCAATAGAAGGATAAATTTTTCTTGAAATTCATGAAAATGGAATATATACCTATAGCGCAAAAACGTGATGTGATAGAGAAAATATAAGATCAGATTTGAATTCAGCACCCTCAAATTAGTCTAAAACTGTTCTTAAATTCCATGCCAGAACTTTTTTTTTTTTTTTTGTTGACCAGTGTTATTTTTGGACAAATAATAAAAATGAGAAGAAAAAAAGCTAAATTCGGCAGGTATAAATTGCTTTCAACTCTTATAGTCCTGGCTCTGGGGGGGAGTTCGTGTACATGGCTCTTCTAGAGCATGACCCTAAATTTTATTGTTATATATGTCAAGGCCGTCAAAAAAAGTTTGGGTAACACTTCCAGATCAGGTACAGTTTTTCCGCAGAGCCCGTTGAAGATTTTTGGTCGAGCGTCCAGAATCGAAAATGACGATATTGTAGTTTCATGCAATAAACCACCATCAGGTCCACAAAAGTTATTCAATGTGATTAATTATCAAGCCTTTGATAGTACTAACAACATTTTTTGACTATTCAGACACATAAACCTCGGGTTTCAGTGCGAAATAGCTAAAATGTAGTGATTTTAGTCCAAAAATCCTTCCAGTATGAAAATACCTCTATGTTTGAAGGCTCGACACAAAGTCAATATTATACTTAGAACTGTCATACTTCTCCAAAAGTTTCCTCATCAAGTCCTCTGACAATTTCAATTCGCATATTGGTTAAACAAAATTAAGTATGGTGGTGAGGGAGACAAATATAACCGAGAGTCAACCTTAACTTAAGTTGCCGCGTTTAGCCGCGTTTAGCGATTTCGGTCAAATGATCATATGCATACAGGTCATACACACACAATACAAACATGTACAGAAATGCATATGCAGTAGCAAAGAAGTACAAAGCGGGCATCAGCCCGCCAGTGAGGAGGGTATCCCGTCAGGCTACGGGAGGGTCGCGTGGTGGTGTGGTGACGGTGAGTCACCTGCGTCACTGGTCACCCTGTAGGGCGGCGGGGTGTGGGTACGTGATGTGTCAGCGAGGAGGGGGCGTTGCTCGCAGCACCCCCAACATCACGTCTCTCGGGGTGGGGCCGACCATGAGGGCGGCCCTGCCTTCACGCCCACTCAGCAGCCCCCCACCTGCAGGCTGGGCGGCGGGGGTCGGGCCGGCCTCAGGGGGGCGGTGGCGGGCAGAACAGGAGGTAGTGCACCAGTTGGGCGACGGGTGTGCTTCTCGCAGTGGTCGCACACTTGCCCCTCGAAGTCTTCCTGCAGCTCCTCTCTGGTGCAGTAGCCCAGACGCACACGCTGCAGTAGTGCGCCATCTGCCCTGGGTTGTTGCTGGGTGGCGTCCAGTGGGTGGTAGTCGGTGGCTGCAGCGTACCAGGCCGCCTGCCTCTTCCTGGCCCTCCAGCTCTCGGTGTGTCTGGTGAGCGCAGTGTGCTGCGGCCCGTCTCGCCTGCGCCTTGAGCTGCTGTAAGCTGGGAGGCACGTGCATGGTGACGCTGGGGCCGCTGGCGGCTCGCTTGGCGGCCACGTCCGCCGCCTCGTTACCTCGGACCCCTACGTTGCTGGGGATCCAGTTGAGCCTGAAACGCCTTCCCTGCGCGCCAAGGCTCTGTAGGCTGCCCAGGATGGTGGTGATGAGCCTCACGTTGTCCTTGGGATGCGGCTGTTGGAGGGCCTGCAGCCCCGTCCAGGAGTCGGTGGGGTATAACCACAGTTGCCTCCCGGCGGTGCAGGGCATGTTCGGGGGCGTGCTGGATGGCCACCAGCTCAGTCTGGAGGGTGGAACAGTTATCAGACGTCCGCCAAGACAGCTCTGTCCCACCCGTGGTGACGAACGCGACACCTGTTCTGCCACTATCCGGGTCGACCGAGCCGTCAGTGAAGTATACACACGGTTGTCCCGCTCGGCGACCTGGGCCATGGCCATCAGCGCGTGCTGCCGCAGCTCCCGGGTGGTGCACATGGCTTTACAGGCAGGCAGCTGCGTGGCGGTGAACTCTGCGGCGGGGGGCCCCCACGGGGGCGGAGCATCCTGGGCCATGGCCATCAGCGCGTGCTGCCGCAGCTCCCGGGTGGTGTACATGGCTTTACAGGCAGGCAACTGCGTGGCGGTGAACTCTGCGGCGGGGGGCCCCACGGGGGCGGAGCATGTTGCCGCTACCAGATGCAGTTCTTATGCCGCCAAGCTAAACACCTACGCAAGGTAAATTATTTATATGGTAATACTCTCCTGAAAACAAGATGTCATATATGGTATATATACTAGACTGTATAATATATCATAAGTATTTGTGCCGCTTCTATACCGCACGGTTGTTTACCTTATAACTCCATAATTTTATTCTTAAGTCATCAGACATCAGACAAGTACGTACTTATCTCTATCACTTCCATTCAAATATATACTGAGCGACATTAAGTTTGCCCTAAAACAGGAGTAGCAATCACTTCTCATTCCTCCTTTCACTGTGAGAACACATCATCAACATTGTCTTGTTTTAAAGTAAATCCAATCAACATTTAGTGTAGTCATACAAGTTATGTTTTATCTCAAGCTCAGTTATTTGGGTAAATAATATTTCTATACCATGCAATACATTTTTCATAAAAAGATAACACAATACTTAATAATAATAATAATAATAATGTCGGTGGTATTAATGATAATAATAAGTTATACTAATAGATGGGGGGCTGTCGTAGTTTATTTCGTCTCATCAGTTTAGAATGTCGCATCGCAGCTGCCAAACGTACGACTCATTATGGTTCACTTCTTATATTCCGTTCGGTGAGAGTGTGCCCTGCACTATTGACTCCGAGTATTGAGGGAGGTGGCACGCTGTGACTGCTAAGTTCCATCATCCATGCCTGCATACCCTCCTCGTCTCTTATCTCGTCTTAGTAGTCTCGTATTAGTAGTAGAAGTAGTAGCAGTTGTAGTAATAGTGGTAGTATTGGTATTCTTCATAAAAGTGGTAGCTATAGTAATTTGCGGAGGGAAACTGTTGGCTGGCTGAGTAGTAGTAGTAGTAAATATTAGTAGTAGTAGTAGTAGTAGTAGTAGTAGTGTAGTGTAGTAGTAGTAGTAGTAGTAGTAGTAGTAGTAAGTAGTAGTAGTAGTAAGTAGTACCAGTTTTATAGTAATAGTGGTAGCTATAGTATACTAGCAGTAGCAGATAAGGAGGAGGCTGGTGGCTGAGAGCAGGAAGGTTTAGGTGACTCGAATGGGGAGTTTTCTAATAAGCTCACGCTCAAGCCTGTTTCTCGCGCTGTCATATCCACTGCCCTTTGAGCGTGAATGATCTATCATTTACCGTAAATTCCCTGTGCTTTTTCGGGACATATCAGAATTACCCTCCAATACAACAACTGAAACAGTTCCTAATAAAAAATGTAGTTTATCATTTTATTTGTGAGCACTTGGTGAAAATATTGGCAAAACAATTGAATACTTGAAAACTCAATTTTTTAAAATCGTCTTTTCATGAATAAACGCAAGTTCAAGCAGAATGAGGCTTCAGGAAATATCTACCTGTATGTAAGCATTCACTGAGTACCTATTTTGGGTGTGTCTGTCTGTCTTGCGACGAACATTTAACCAAGAAGTCATTTTAAGTGCTTGACAACTCGAGAACAGTACGGGATGGAAGACAGTTGAAAGCGTTTGTTTACATGCGAGAGCTCCGCCGCCCCCTCGATCTACCTCAATGTCCTTCCCTCTGAATCAATCAACCAACCCTTCTCTCTGAATACCCTATGTCCTCTGGTTTATCCTATTGTAACGAAGGAGGTGGGGGGGGGCAGCCCACCCCTCTCAAACTTCGTCACACACTAACGGCTCAGGGCTATGGAGGAGACGGGAAGGACTGCAAAGAGACATTTACTGCTGTGCACGGCTTTATTACGCAAACTACTACTACCCACAGTACAATAGTGACTGCACGTCTGTCACGTAACTACACGCGCCACTCCGATCCGCCCCAACAACACAAAGTCACAGTCAAAGCAGGGGGGCTATACACAAATAGGGGGAATTTCACAAAGCAGGTGAAATAAGGAGACTCTCCTTTATGTGGGAAACGGTATGTGGGAGCGGATGCCACGAATATTCCAGTAGAGGATAGAGAGTGTGATGAGATAAGCGGATGATGATAGTTATAGGATGACAGCCTCTGGTATTGAGAAGTTAGGAGTATCAGAGATATGGGCCGTGAGGTAAGGGAGCGGCGGCGCTGAGCTGTCCCTCCCTGTGTCGTGTCAACAGGAAAGTGGTTGATAGCAGATCCTGCCAGCGGGATGGTTTCTGTGGAGATGCTGAACGCCACACTCTGTCTTGGTTAAATGTTCGTCGTAAGAGAGACATATACACCCAAAATAGGTACTCAGTGAATGCTTACATACAAGTAGATATTTCCTGAAGCCTCATTCTTCAACTAGCGTATTTTCATGAAAAGACGATTTTTAAAGATTGAGTTTTCAAGTATTCAATTGTTTTGCCAATATTTTCACCAAGTGCTCACAAATAAACTAATAAACTACATTTTTTATTAAGAACTGTTTCAGTTGTTGTATTGAAGGGTAATTCTGATATGTCCCGAAAAAGTACAGGGAATTTACGGTAAATGATAGATCATTCACGCTCAAAGGGCCGAGGAAGTGAGATGCGCGAGAGACATCTGGCGGCTTAGCTTTGAAAACTCCCATAGACGGAGAAGGAGGGGAAAGGGGGGAGAGAAAGGAGAGAGAGACAGGCAGGCGGGGGAAAGGGAAAATATGAAAAAAATCTTATACAGGAGTTAATGATTTAATCTTTCCCTTAAAAATCTTTCTTTTCCCCCCTTTTTCTTCCTTTTTCTCCCTTCTCT
>JACEEZ010007547.1:78556-112643 GCA_016584305.1 Chionoecetes opilio
CTGTCAAAATCCTATTACTACCACATAATCATCTATCATCATTATCATCATTATCATCATTATTAGCACCACTAGTCACATCCTGATTAAAAAGGATTAGGTCGGCGCTTAGGCAATAAGGAAAGCATGAAACAATGTGTGTGTGTGTGTGTGTTGTGTGTGTGTGTGTGTGTATTCATCTAGTTGTCTTCATCTAGTTGTATTTTACAGGGCCAGAGCAACGCTCGTATGGCCCCGTCTCCATATCAACATTTTTTTATCATTCATCCTTAGTGGTTAGTGTTGGCCGAAGCCACCACCCCGGGAGGGGGGTCACAAACCCCCGGTTGACACCCGGTACCCATTCACTGCTGGGTGGACAGGGGCTCGGGTTTTAAGGAAACAGCCCATATGTTTCCGCTCCGCCCGGGGATCGAACCCGGGACTTCTGGGTTGTGAACCGAGCGTGCTAACCACTACACTACGGAGTACCCTTGTGTGTGTGTGTGTGTGTTCTGATAGGGCAGTATGAAATATAACCCCCAGGGATAGGACCAAAAGACAACCTACAACCTACAACAACAAAAAACCACGATAAGGAAAAAAAGTTCCAAAAAACACCCTTCACTGTATGATAGAAACTCGAAAGTGAATATTAATAATAATGATAATAATAGTAGTAATTATAGGGCAGCATTAAATATAACCCTAGTGATAAAAAAAAATACCATAAAAAACACCCTACGATAAGGAAAAACTGTCCAAAAAACACCATTCACTGTATGGTATAAAGTAGTAGGTGCAAAATAATAATAATTCTAATAGGGCAGCAGTGAATAGCCTACACTAGCGATAGGACCACACTACAAAACCCACGATAAGGTAAAACTGTCCAAAAAAACACCCTTAAATGTATGATAGAAAGTGCATAACAATAATAATAATAATAATAATAATAATAATAGGGCAGTATTGAATAACAGTGATAAGTGATAAAAATACCATAACAAACATCCCTACGATAAGGAAAAACTCCCCCAAAACACCCTTCACTCTATCGTAGAAAGTGAAGTAGGGACAGGAAAAATGGGCTTCTATATTAGCCTGTTATCTGCCTCGTCAAGATGGTCTCACGCTGTGTTATCGCCGCTCCAAGATCGTTTTTACTCTGCACAGGCCGGCGCAGAGCATTTTTTAAGCAAATCTTATTGGGCGACATTCCTTGGATATCCAGAAGGGTGGTAGTAGGCATACCTGTTTAAATACAACTTTTTGGTAATATCATCTTCCCCATTTTCTATGTTGTGTGACCCCTCCCCTCCCTTTCCATGCTGTGTTTATGAATCTTCCATGACACCAACAAAATTTCACTTCGCAAACAATCAACGGGTTATAGATGACTGCACAAGATGATATAGGCAATAATAAAAGAAATCTTGTCGCCTAGTAGCTTAAAAATGTCCTTACTGGGCGACAGTTTTCCATAACTGGGAGACATTTTGGTCGCCCAGTTATAATGTAAAAATATGTACTGTGCCGGCGCGTCGCGAAGCAGTAACGGACGGGGACTTCAAGAGGGACTGGAGCCTGCGGAAGGGTGGCTGAGGGCGTTAATAGGCCTGGTGGTGGTTATGGTAGTAGCTGTTCATGTCCCGACCGCATATTCCCCAACTCTATGCCAGTCTGTGGTTTCCGAGTGAGAGACGCTTGGCTGTAGCTCGAAAACTAACCATAGCGCTTCTCTGGAAAAACCCATTATGACTCCCACTAAAGTTATCAAAGAAAGCCAGGAATCTAACCTACCCTGACCGTAACCTAAGGTAACCTACCTGACGTGTTCAAGGGTAAACGCGACAAGCTGTCGGAAAACGGAAATATGCATGCCGCAAACACTATTGTTATGAGAGCCAGCCGAGCATATATATTATGGTTTGTTTGGTAGTTGGTGGCTCGAATAGACCGGTGGAAGGAATATATTAGCGGATAGTAGTAAAGTAACGAGAGAGAGAGAAGTAGAAGAGAGAGATAGAGAGTAAAAGAGACGATGAGAGAGAGAGACGAGATGAGAGAGAGAGAGAGAGACGAGAAAGAGAGAGAGAGAATATATGGTATGTGTGTAGTGTGGTGTACCGTGAGAGGAATATAGGGATTAGTAGTAGACGGGGAGCAGAGAGAGAGGAGATGGAGATGTAGGGACGAGAGAGGGGAAGAATTAAGAGAGAGAGAGGGGAGAGAGAGAGAGAGAGAGAGAGAGAGAGAGAGAGAGAGAGAGAGAGAGAGAGAGAGGGGTAGAGAGAGGGAGTAGGGAGGAGTAGCGATGAGAAGAAAGAGAAGAGAGAGAGAGAGAGAAGAGAGAGAGAGAGAGAGAGGAGGAGAGAGAGAAGCAAGAGATGAGAGAGAGAGAGAGAGAGAGAGAGAGATTTGATTCTCTGATGACTGCAGAGGAGAGAGAGAGAGAGAGATACTTAATTGTATTTTGCACTGTGTTGGTAGTAGTGGTGGCGTGTAGGGCGATGAAGGAAGAATAAGAGAGAGAGGAGAGAGAGAGGAGAGAGAGAGGAGAGAGAGAGAGGAGAGAGGAAGAGAGAGAGAGAAAAGGGTGGGAGAGAGATTAAAAGATAAATCACGATTGATGAGAGAAGAGAGAAGAAAGGTGGGAGAGAGGAAGAGGAGAACTGATATGTAGAATAAGAGAAAGAAGAGATCCCCGTGATTGATGTGAGAGAGAGAGAGAGAAGAGAGAGAGAGAGGTATGTGTGTTGTCTTTACCTATTTGTATATTCACAGGATAAGACAAGCTCGTAATGTCCTGTCTTTTCATACCATTATTATATTTTTCTTAGTATTTATGCACATAGCTTACACACATACCTTCCTTTGGTAAGTGATCCCATTATGTGTGTGTGTGTGTGTGTGTGTGTGTTGTGTGTGTGTGTGTTGTGTGTTCTGTGTGCGTTTCCATTGTCGTGTAATCAGATAAGAATTAATTCATATTTTCCTGCAGTGAGCTGGTCACAAGTACGTACGTCAAGTAGTGATAAGATTTCCAAACCTCCTCTTCCCCAAAAAAATATTAAACAATACTTCTTCTTTTTTTTCCTGCATTAACCCGTCAGTCATTAGTCACTCTCGGCTCTTCTCGTCATGCTCCTTACTGCTGTTCTATCAGTGCATTTTTTTACATCACAACTGGGCGTTGTGACAAAAATGCCTCCCAGTGATAGAAAACTGTCGCCCAGTAAGAACAATTTTAAGCTACTGGGCGACAATATATTTGTTCATAAAATCATTCCTGGATACAATGGTTCATCTTATCTGTGTGTGTTAGATCCAGAAGTGCACTCATATCAAAGACATTCAACAACAAGATACCTCACTCGCGGTCCCTCCAATGCAACTTCTGTTATCCGCCGACAGTGGCGCCGCCGTGCGGCAGGTGTTAAACCAGTCTGCTGGCCCCATTCACGTGCTGCATATGACCAAGAATATTCACTTCAACTCTTCGCCATTTAAAACTTTGCAAGTCAACATTTACCATGAAACATATCAATAGAAGCGCAATTTTATTAGCTTTCCATTGATATATTTCGTTTTCTGATAAATGAATTACAACCATGCATACATTACCGTTAACTAAATAAATAACATCATCAATCGGGTAATTTTCACGATTGATGATGTTATTTATTCACTTATATATTTCGTTTTCTGATAAATGAATTAGCACCATGCATAAATTAGCGTTAACTAAATAAATAACATCATCAATCGGGAAAATTACCCGATTGATGATGTTATTTATTTATTTATTTAGAGAGAGAGAAAAAAAAAAACGTGGAAGCAAGGGGGAGGGGTGCAATAGCTGAGTCGTAAAAACTAAAAATATGAAGCAATCTACATATTCCTCTAAAAACAAACTCCTCCCCGGGAAACTAGATATAAACGAAAACCAGCGTAATTATGTAGATCACAATAACCTTGGTAAACACAACACTTAGCCTAATAAACATAGAGCACTGAGCCTAATAAAACTGCGTAATTATGTAGATCACAATAACCTTGGTAAACACAAACAAAACCCCACATCAAAAAAATCCGCATTTTATAAGGACCCTTGAATCCAGGGTCGTGTGTGGAGTGCTTTAACGTGTGTGTGTGTGTGTGTGTGTGTTTAAACGAGGGAATAACACGCACGTCTCATTATTCTCCCTGCCACAAGTACGCATGAAGGACATTTTTGCGTCACCTATACGCAACACCAGTGACATTTTACGTGGAATGTTGGGTTCCTACTCAAGGCATTCCTGTAACGATTTATATAAGCTATAAATAAAACTACAGCTTCTACTACTACTACAAAAATAGAAACTACTACTACTATTACTACTACTACTACCACTACTATTACTACTACTACTACTACCACCACTACTACTACTACTACTACCACCACTACTACCACTACTACTACTTCTACTACTACTACTACTACTGCTACTACTACTACCACCACTACTACCACTACTACTACGTACTACTTCTACTACTACTACTATACTACTACTACTACTACTACTACTACTACTACTACTACTACTACTACTACTACTTCCACCACTACTACCACGTACTACTACTACTACTTATACTACTACTACTACTACTACCACTACTTCTACTACTAGGCTACTACTACTGCTACTACTACTACCACCACTACTACCACTACTACTACTACTACTATTGCTACTACCACTACTACTACTACTACTACTACAACAACTACTACTGCTACTACTACTACTACTACTACTACTACTACTGCTACTACTGCTACTACTTCTACCACTACTACTACTAGTTACTACTACTACTACTACTACCAGAGCTGGACACTAAATACATTGAATGTATTTAAATACTAAATACTAAATACATGAGAGAAATGTATTTAAATACTAAATACTAAATACATGGGAAAAATGTATTTAAGTATTAAATACTAAATATATTTTACGAATGTATTTAAATACTAAATACTAAATACATCAATTGTATTGTATATCAATTGTATGCATTTGTAAATACATTTTAAATACACATACATTTTAACATGTTCGAAAAAAATGGATTTCCTTAGAAATTTCTTTTTCGTGCCTAAATTTCCTTAAAATAAGGAAATTTTCTTTAAAGTGTAAACACCGGTTCACTGTAACATCGGGGTTGCCAGATAGTTGGGCGGGTTTATGGCCAAATTAACTGATAAAAAAGTATTTACATTTTTATATTATGAGAATTTCACATTTCCTACACCATGTATACTACACAGCACATCTACAAATTTAGCAGATTTTAGAGTAGTGACATATTTCCTACAGAGATACAGCATATCTCCTACACACAGTAGGTGTAGGAGATATGCCTGACACTTGTTTTTGTGTAAGAAATATGACCGGCTATGTGTAGGAGTTGTGACAGTATGTAAATATGTGCATCTGTGTTGAATGCAACGCAGGTACAGTTTGTTGTTCCTGGCCACATTTCGGAGGTACCGGAATCCAGAGTTGTCTTTGTAAACCACTGCGTTGAAGCGGATGTTCCCCTCAATATTAGTCATGCTTGGTCCAGGAACAGTGGAGTACAAGGCTTCGAAATGCCGTCTGTACCGTAAAATGGAGAAAAACCTAAACTCGACTCTTGTCTGAATGTGAACGATACTTGTCTCTCTGTTTTGGTTGCTCCATAATACTGCGCAGAAAGGACATATAACAAGCTAAGTACTTGTTGAATGGTCAAGGTTATCAGGAGTGTAGTGAGCCAGAAGCGCCGAGTACGGAGGCGCCCCACTAAGGGGGTGTAGGAGATACGATGTATCCTTGTAGGAAATATGTCACTACTCTCAAAACTGCTAAATTTGTAGGAGGGTTTTGTGTAGGAAATGTGCTGGATACTGGTTTTGGTGTAGGAAATATGACAGCCTATGTGTAGGATATGTGGCAGTACTCCAACTATTGTAGGTTTGTAGGAAATGTGACTACGCCCCTGTGTGTGTATGGCGAGGTGAGGAAGAAAGAAATCTACGTCATGTTTCTCCATTAAAAAATAACCTTTATGAATTATCCTCATTAAAAAAACAAAATTGGGCGCGCTCCACATACGTCACCTGTCATACCTTCACTTTTTTCGGTATAATACACAGACACATACACACACACACACACACACACACACACCCCAAAACCACACAACACACACACACACAGAACCCACATACACACACACGATAATCAGCGTCTATAACATTCTTCAAATACGTCACCTAAAAACTCACGTCTCAAAACAACCTAATCTTTTGCCTCACCCTTACCCTTAAACAATATTAAAAAGAAATAGATGCCACTACCTATTATGATAAAGACACTCAATACCAAGGTCAGGGTACTTTACCACACTTTGCAGATAGAAGAACCACGTTGGGGACTCAAGAACAACTTTATACAGCAGTACCTGATATAGTCCGTACCACCTGCCCCCCCCCCCTCCCTCCCTCCACCACACCTGCCCGCCCGCCTCCACGCTCCTCATTACCCCTGCCCCTCTACCTCCCCCGCCTGCCCTACAGTGTTCTCGTGTGGGATGCTACTAGTGAAAGGGAGGAAGCAGTCTGTAAAGCAGCCGAAGGTCATGATAGCAAGTTTTTCATGATTTTTTTATCCTGATCTGTTTTGAAGTATATGAAAGCACACAACATCCGTCATGCCACAACATACATTATGAGTGCTGCTTAAGGACAACCACTGTTTTGATTGGCGCAACACCATACAATTCAATGCAAGAGGCACTCACCACGACCACACACTGCTTCGACTAAACACGTCACTATGTGGGCAAGGTTCAAATATAGTGATGTTGCATATATCTATTATACCATTGCCAGTAGCCACATCTTTAATAAGTGTTCATAATTCCCCGGGGATATCATGACAATACACACCCACCACCCCCACACAAACACACAAAACACACCAAAACCACACACACACACACACACACACACACACTATAGTCTGGTCTGTTAGGGGAAAAATTGTGCAAATTTGTCTACAAGCACGAAATTTGGCACACTTGTAGTTTTTGACATGCTGAATTAAAATCTGCCGGGAGCCAAAGCCAATTTTCAATAGGGTCGCCATACTCGACAATTCAAAATGGCCGCCACCCAAAAACAGATTTTTCCATTACTCGACAAGAAAAAGTCACACAGTTACAAATCAAAACACTTTGCTAGGGTTTTTGACATCAGGGATTCTAAATCTGATGTATGTTTGACAGTAGCCTTGACAGGAAACGCCATATTGGGAAAATCCAATATGGCCGCCTGTAAAAATAGAATTTTGCATAACTTTGACACTTTTGACACTTTTAGTCCTACTTTTTAAAAGCTTTAATATTTTTTCTTTTATTTCAGGTGCCTGTCGTTCCGCTGTGGGAAGGCCTAGCTGTACTGGAAGGATGGATCCCACAACTGGGAACTTTGCTGTCTCTGCCAAGAAGAAAAGAATGAACGGTTGCAGACGCCAAAGGAAGAGGACCTTGCTTCAATTGAGAAAGATCTGAATGGTTTTAAAGCCATCGGTGTCATGCCTTCTTGTTTGAAAGTGTCATGGGCTCAGCTTGGTGAGGGCCAGGGCATTGCTAAGACGCTTCAGAGACACAATGCCAAATATCACAAAATTTGCAGAACCTACTGCAGTAACTCTCGCCTGAGAAGGTTCACTGAAGAAGAGCATTCTAGTCACCAAATCTCACTTAAGAAACTACCGTCCAGTTTTGCAGTGTCTTCTGCTCCTCAGAAGTTTCCTTGTTGCATAATATGTGAGGGACAGGACCAAAAGAATCTACGTAAAGTTGAAACATATAATGTAGACACAAACTTAAAGTCCTGGGCTCAGAGCACCAAACATTTCAATCTTCTGGGCAAACTGATTGCCCAGGCAGCTGATGCCCACGCTGGTGACACTCACTACCATCTACAGTGTTACTTGCACCTGAGAGACTCAGCTCGTGCTGAGGATCGCAGAGCATCTGCAGGTCCTCCTGCCCCTCACTTCAATTCAGTTGTCATTGCGCAAATTGTTGCTTTAGTCGAGGACTCTGACTCAGTCTTCAAACTGTCTGCTTTGCGACAGTTATATAGAACACTTGTGGAGGAACAAGGAGTTACCTGTTCTGATACCAGGGAACCACATGCCACACGGTTCAAGGAGTTATCTTCTGAAGCTGTTTCCCCTGAGTGGGGACAGAGTTCTCCCAGGGCAGGAAAGTCTATATCTCTAGCAACCAGAAGGTTGGAGATCTACTAGCTGAAGCCCATAAGTCCCAGATAGGTCAGGATGATGCTTTGTTGTTGATGCGAGCCAGCAGTAATACTTAGGAAATGCTGTCTCGAGAGGCAAAAACCATTTACTGGTTCTTTTGCCTCTGATTCCCTGACATCTCCCATCCCTGAACAGCTGAGAAGCTTCCTCAACATACTGCTCCAGGGCCCCGCAATCTTGCGTGAACTCAGCAATGAGGAGTTGCAGGCGCAGATACAAGGCAGGGCAAGAGTTGCAAGCGCCATTGCTCAGCAAATTATTTATAATACCTGCAGTAGTTCACATCATGCACAAAAGTCAAGCAACTCGTCACAACAAAGAACATGAGACCCCTTTCCCTTTGTACCAGGGCCTCAAGCTGCATGGTGAGGGTAGGCAGAAGAAAGCGATCAATAATTCCAATGCCTTTGGGGTTTCTGTGTCTTACAGTCGTGTCTTGGAGATCAGGCGATCCATGGCACGAGCAGTGGTCAAAAAGGTTGTCCAGGATGGAGTTGTGCTGCCCACAAACATCCGTAGTGGGGTCTTCGTGACCTTTGATGTAGGCAACTTGGATAGCAACAACCAAGGTAACTTCTCCCGGGATGAGTTCCATGGGACAGCAATCAGCGTGACAAACCACCTGTCTTGGGACAACAAAGGAGTACAGCGACCCTCTATCCAGCTGGATCCTACAGACACTTATGTACCACAATTTCCTGAATCATACTCGGTGGTTCAGCCAGCTGAATTCCAAAGCAATGCTTTGCATGTACCATGTACTCCAGATCTCAATTCTCGGCCATCTCATAATCTGCTACATGCAGCCAAAGTCAAGGATGAGTCCTGGATGGCACATGTGTCCACAGTGCTGAAACAGGACACATTGCCTGAAGGTGAAGTTATCACATGGTCAGGCTACAACTCCCGACTCATGAGTGACGACTGTGTGAAGCCTAAGGCAGTGATAGGGGTTCTACCTCTGTTCCCTGACAAAGCAGCCACACCTTCTATGATGAAACTTGGTCAAACTCCAAAGCATGCCAAGAGGAAGAAGAAGATGCGTGACATTCCTATCCACACTCTCTCTGCCCAGCTGGGACCATCACGGTACCTCGCACTGCCACTATTCCACGCGGGCACAGGCTGTGACACTGTGTCACACTTCCTGGGATGTGGCAAGAAGTCAGCCTGGTCAGCCTGGCAGAGCACACCAGGACTGACAGACACCCTTGTTGCCCTCACCAGTGAACCCCAAGAGCTCAGCCCACAGTCCCAGCACATGTGTACTCTAGAGCGCTTTGTTGTAGTCATGTACAGCAAGGGCTGTGGTCTGGAAAGAGTCAATGAGGCTAGGCTTCGACTCTTCACAAGTGGGAAGAAGACACTAGAGGCCTTACCACCAACACAAGCTGCTCTGTATCAACACATCCGCAGAGCAATGCTGCAGGCCAGCTTCTTCTGGAGTCAGGCAGCGTCTGTCCACCAGGACATCCCTGACTTCCATGCCTGGGGGTGGCACAAGGACAGCACTGGTGGGTGGTTGCCCTTCTGGACAACCTTTGAGGACAGCAGCAAGGCCTGTTCCATCCTTTTGCAGTGTGGCTGTGCGAAGTCATGCACAGGGAACTGCTGCAGAGCTGGCGTTCGTTGCACAGGTTTGTGCAAATGCGAAGGTGGATGTGTGAACAATGAGGATTCATGAATCAGTGTGACCCCAGTCACAGCACGTGATAGGATTGATACATTTATTGATGATTATTTATTTACTGCCTTTTTGATTGGATAGTGTTTGTCTTTAGTAGCATAATCCTAACTATATCTAGGTTAAGAAGTGCAGTGTGACATATATGAGGACATTTCCTCACCTATTGTGTATGACTATATTTACCGTACTATTAACAATATAGTATAGGGAACTTATATAAATTACCCCCCTGCGGGTTGTGTGCGTATCGAACTGCAATAAGTAGCAATATGTCATAACATTCTGTGTCCTAAGGGAAAACTTATGTACCTCGTTTAGGCTGCATTATTCTAATTATTAAATGTATTAAACAGTTCCAGTGTTTTTACTATCCTCGTATCAGTAGTATATCCTAAAGGCACTCCAAAGCCAAAGGCCTGACAGTTATGCAAAATTCATTATAATATTCACCGGCGGCCACATTGGATTTTCCAATTCGGCGATCCCTGTCAAGGTTACTGTCAAATAGGCATCAGATTTAGAATCAGTGAGGTCCAAAACCCTAGAAAAGTGCTTTTAATTGTAATTATGTGTCTTTTGGTTGGGTAGTAACGGAAAAGTCAGCTTCTGAGTGGCGGCTATTTTGAATTATCGAATATGGCGAACCTGTTGAAAATTGGCTTGGCTCCCGGCAGATTTGAATTCAGCAGGTGACAAGCTACAAGTGTGCCAAATTTCATGCTTGTAGACAAATTTGCACACTACCGCCTTAAAATTCCCCTAACAGACCAGACTAATATACTTTCATTTATGATCCCCACATATCATGCTGCTCAAGAACTTAATTATGATCATCCTCACAAACGAAATAAACATAAGCATTACCCTAAAATTACCCTATCTTATGCATTACCCTAACCGCTTAACCCTTAAAATGGGGTCTGATTACCTAGTTTATGGGTATTTTAAACCTAAAATGGAAGCCCTGGCCGAGACCAGACTTCAAGGCCGCACCGCGACAAGGGGCTCCCCTCAGTAGTGGTGCTGTATGTGTAGGTTTGTGTTAGTTGTTTGGTTTGGTGGTGGTGTGATGGTGTGTGTGTTGTGTGGTGTGAGTGATGTGTGTGTGTGTGTGTTGTGTGATACTGAATGTGTCTGATTTATACGAGTCATTGTATGGGAGCTGTTTTTTGTCGGGTATACTGTATTGCTGTTCGACCCAAATGTGGTGTTCTACAATCTTGACAATCATATCTATGTGTTTACAAACAGCATCTTTCTGATAGAAATCTCTCTGAATTTTCAACCTCATCAGAGCTCAATGGCGATGTTTTTTTTCATTACTGAGCAAGGAGTAGATCAGAAGCCATCCTTCCCGCATAGGCTGTGTAACTGTTCTTGATTGTTCAGGTTCTGAAAAGACATCGTCGATGTTCAGTTGTCAACTGGTAGTCGCATAATCTTTGATCATTGCATTAACATAGGAAGACTGAGGAATATCATTCGGCCCTGAGCAGTAAGTACAGCTTTCTAAAAATTTCTGGCCAGTGAGAAGGATGAGTAAAATACTCCTTAGTTGTCAATGTTATTACATCTCCTTTGAAATCACAAAAGTCTTTTTCGCACAGATATGTTAGTCGGAACTCATTAGGTGGCTATTATCTTCTATCTTCTTTCACACAGTTCTTTGCACATGAGGACGTGTGTACGTTTGATATTACATTGGTCCTCTCCATCTTCTCTTTGACTAGTCGATTTCTGTCAGGGTATCAATATGAATGGGGATACACTCTGACTCGTAATCTTCCACAATGATCGTAGGTGCATCTTCAGTTTCAGACATAGTTGCTTTACTTGAACCTGCAGGAACTTCTCCGGGATATGTGACGAAAATTCATATTTCCCGCGTATGTGTTGAGAGGTCAAGATGCTGGGGCAGAGCGTAGCTCCGCCCCTTTGGAGGAAAGCATGGTGACGAGAGGGTTGCCACCCGCAGCTAGATAGGTCACCCATATAAAAGAGTTCGTGACCTCGCTTCGCCCTCCATCCAATCATTCCACTCGTATATGTTGTGTGAGGAGCCGCTGTGACGGCGTGGGTATCACGTGGAGGCTTGTGGAGTCCTCCTTTCTAACCCTTGATATGAGGTATTGTGAGTATCTTGTGAGTGTTTTTAATCATTATTAGTTCACGGATGTCGGGTGGGCTGTATTTACGGAAAGTGAGAGTAGAGGGAAGTATGATGTTGTGACTAAGATAACGTTCAGTAGAAGCGTTGTGTTTGTGATTATGATTAACGTTCAGTAGAAGCGTTGTGTTATGTATAGAGACTCAGTGGAGTACTCTTTTTGTGATGGTATAGAGACTCAGTGGAGTACTCTTTTTGTGATGGTATAGACGCTCAGTAGAAGTGCTCTTAAGGTGTTTTTGTGTGTTGAGGCTGGAAGTTAAAGAGAGACGAAAGTGAGAGTGAGTGAGATTTGGGCGCGTTGCGCGTGGTATCCCTATCTGCGAATCTTCTGTGACCGTGCATTCACGTGTTTATCTGTTGTACCAAGGATTGGAGTAAGCGTGTTAATTATATAAGGATTTCATATGTTGATCTTGTTTTAAATATCCTGAATTAACTTAATTAGACCCACGTTCCCTGGGGGCTGGCTGGTGGCGACCTCGTGTCACCGACCGTGACACTACCTTGACCTGGAATTCTGTAGAAACTTGAAAATGTCTTCTGCCTTCCTGAGTGGCTTTTTGATACACAACAGAATTCTCCTCCGTTCTCATTTAGAACCTCTTCAACACGACATTGGTGTTTGCAGTATTACAAATCTAGGTCTCGCTTCTAAAACCGAGGGGCGGTCTCCATAAACACGCTTGCCATCTTCACAGAGTAAATTCTAAGTTTAGCACGACCATGCTGCCTCTCGCACCTGCTAGTGGGGCGGTGGGCTAATTCCGCATATATTAATAATTGCACCACTGCCTTGACCTTCAAAATCTTAGCAGTTACGCGCGACCCAACATCAGAAAGTTCTTTAGCTCTTGAGATGTGATCCGTAGGTGGTGAGTTGGGTTTTCACAATATGCATATCCTTACTTTTGATATTGAAACGTTTAACTTCTCAACGATGAAAATTATACAAATAGCAGGCTAGACTGAATTTACATGAACAAATCCAGCAGTGAGCATGCAGTGTATCAGAGTTTCTCATTCGTCAAGATTCGTGATTGCCCCTCTTTAAAATATAATCAATTCGCAGCGCATCAATCCTGGCCCTTCATATCTTTACTGAAAAATGTCGTTCAAAAATGCAGGGAGGTCTCTAGCTGCTTCGCTGTGGTGTTTCCAGCAACATTCAATAAAGCGTTCCTTTATCTCGTCAATAATTCACATCGAACACAAGGGGGGGTCGTGTTAAATATCAGTGTGTCTCATCCATCAGAACGATATATTGCTGCCTGATTCATTCAAATAGTCTTTTTACATAAATGCCCAGGGCCCTACATACTTCCTTTGGATTCAATGTACAGCATGACACTTGGGCTACAGGGCTGTAGCACGCTGAAAAACAAATAGTGTTTATTACACTATCTACTTTGAAACTTTGGAAAACGAGAAATTGCTTGTTAAAACTTTGCTCATTTCATCTTTTTTCCCCTCATGGAAGTCTTCTTTACAATTAGATTAATGTCCTATCAAATCTGTAAAGGTTTGGCGTTGTCGGGTACCTGTGAGGAGGACAAGACCGGATCTTCAAATCGCTGGATCCCTGTCTTACTCCAGGTTTGTAGACAGGACACTAAATAGTGACTTGAAGAGACGATCAATGCCTTGAACTATGCTTCAGCATCATGGGGTAATCGCTGGATGAATTAGTGTAAATCAGTCATGTGGAACTGAATCAGAGGACTATTACCTGCTAGTGCGCCGAGCGCCAATTGGATGTGGCCACGTACCTGGAACATCCTTCCATGCGGTTGTATCTGTGAGAAAATCGGCGGGGGAGGCCAAGGGGGCGCCACAAGGCTCGTGGCTGGCGCCAAGTTGAGTGTTTCTTGTCGAGCGTGGAGGAAAAACCGCATGGGACTCGCGCGGTGCCCCGGAGTGCGTCGTAGGGTGGGCGAGGCGACGCGCCCCCGGCGTATGCCCGTAATGTTTGATTGATTGAGTCTGTGCAACACCTCTCTATTTTTATGTATCTCTTCAGCTTTTGCAGCTTGACTTTTTTCATCTGCTGCTTCCAGGGACTTTTACAGTCTCTTCTTGAAATTATTCCACTCACCTAGCAATCATGTGAGCTTCAGATGATGCAGGCTTTCATTTTGTCAAGTGTTTGATGCCATTTAATTATTCCGGTAGTCCTCCATGCGTGTTACATGTTTACTTTGTCTTCATGCAGAAACAAGCGACAGCTGAAGCAATACATACTAGCAGTTTCAACATAATATATTCAAGGTAAGGTCTGTTCTCATGCCAGTGCTTCTGGAAAGAACGGCTCTTTTTAATCTTGGGATAACTTACAAACTGGTTGGTTCAGCCCAACTGAAAAGCGTAGTTAACGGAATTCATAATTTATGTTGATGTTATACTTGCTATATGATGGATAATTGGATATACCTCATCGACAGCAAGAACGAAATTATAGGTGCTTCCCGTGTTTAAATTGGCCCGTTTTCTGATTTGATTTTCCATCGAAAGTGAGTCTTGAGACATTTCTCTTGATTGAATTTTTTTCCCCCCCCCCCCCCATCCGCATGTGAGTCATGCTCTGCTCGCATCCTTTTTTCAGTGGATGCTTTTCGTTTACCGCCTACTTATCTTCTTTCACTGAATTTTCATGTCCTTGTAATTTTTGTTCAAATCGAATATTTTGCCTGAGCTTGGCTTGCCTGCTTTTTCAGCACACACACTCCTATCTCCTTCAGTCTCCGATGTACTGGACCGTTCTCTGACACTTTGTAAATCTGATGTCATCCCTTCCTGAGTATCATCCTTCCCCACTTCTTGACAAATTCAGCCATTTTGATATTTTCTCATATCACGAGCCAAGACTTGAAGTTCTTTTTTCCTTTAGTTTCTTCGGTCTTTATTTGCGTGACTTTCAGTTTATGGAAAGAAAATCAAAGTGACCTATATGTTGATATGAATACCACACATAATAATAGTCTCACTGCATTTACTAAACATAAGACATAAGAAAATAAGGAAGCTACAAGGCCGCGAGCCTACACGTGTAGTTCCTGTCACCTCACTAACCTACATCACCCTCCACCCATCCATGACCCTGTCCCGGCCCCTTCTTAAAAGCTCCCCAATGACTCCGTCACTAACTACCTGTCTACTGAGTCCATGCCATTCCATTCACCACCGCTATTTGTGAGCCAGTTTTTCCCTATTTCCTTTCTAAATCTACGGCCCTTCCAGCTTGAAATCCGTTACTTCTTGTCTACCCTGTTTATAGATAGCCGTAAGAACTTTTCCTACCTCTCCTTTTATTTAAATCCCTTTATCCACTTAAAAACGTCTATCAGATCGCCCCTTACTCTGTCGTCTCTCAAGAATACGCATCCCTTGTAATCATTTTGGTCATCCTTCTCTTCTGCACAAAGGCTATATTTCCCCTCATTAAACTAAAAGAAACAATAAACAGAAATCCTCTCCACACAAAAGAAATATACACTAAAATTATGACTTCCCCAACATCCAACAACGCCCCCCACTGGGGGCCTCTCCCTCCACCTTTATCAACAATCATTGGGGGCTATACGCCGGGGGTGTGTCGCCTTACCCACCCTCGAACGCCTCCCGGTGGGCCATCACGCGTCGAGCTCCCATGCAGGCTGCTTTCCATACTCAAGCAGGCCTCCCGACACGAAACATCCACTTGCCCCAGCCACGAGCCGTGTGGGCGCCCCTTCGTCTCTTCAGTCACTAGTTAGTGTCCATGTTCGCACAACTATAGAGTAATACGGGGATCACAAGCGACTTTAAGATCCGGAATTTGTCCTCCTGCACAGGTACCGACAACGCCAAATACTCCCGCTGAGCGAGTCCATAACACCGGGGGCTATGCCAATCCGCCGTAAGACTTCTTGACGTGATCCGCCGTCATTATGGACTGCACTACCAAGGTATGTACAACTTTCCAAGATATCAATGTCCTCGCCGCACGCATGAACAAACTGTACTGTTTCATATAAGTAAGGCTCCAAACACCTGGACCTTGGTCTTGAGCCAGGAGACCTCAAGTCCCAAAGGCTTTGCCTCCTCGTGCAGCGCCTCGAGAGCCATCACCAGGACCTCCAGCGACTCAGCAAAGATTACTGCATCATCGGCAAAACATAATCAGTGATCTTGGTGTTGCCGACGGATGCTCCACAATCACTTTGATCTACAACCTTGTCCAATACCCAGTCCATACAAGTGTTGAATAGTGATGGGGCAATGACGCACTGACCCTCAGTAGGCTGAGGGTGGATATAGTGGGACTCTCTGAGACGAGGAGGCCTGGCAGTGGCGAGACTAGCAGTGGGGGTTACACCTACTACTGGTCCCGGCATGAGCAATGGTCACCGTGTACGGGGAGTAGCTATAGGCATCTCCAGCAAACTGCAGCCGTCAGTTGTTGAGGTTACTCCGGTTGATGAGCGTATAATGCGGGTGAGGATGAAACACACTCTGGGTTTCTTGTCTCTTTGTTGCAGTGTACGCTCCTACCGAGATGCGTAAAACTGAAGAGAAGGAGATGTTCTACGCCAAACTCGACTCTGTTTTAGACCAGTGTCCTCCTCGGGACACACTCATTGTCTTGGGCGGCTTCAATGCTACTACTGGCACTGTGAGAGATGGCTACGAGTTATGTGTTGGTCCCCATGGCTCCCGGTACCAGAAACACCAACAGTTCTCTGCTTCTGAACTTTACAAAGATCCAGAAGGTTGAGAATTGCAGGTTCTTGGTATCAGAGGCCAGAGCTGAACCGCTGGACATGGTATAGTAATGCCGGAGGGGTAGCTAAGGAGATCGACCACATCCTCGTTAGTACTCGTTGGAGGATCCTCCAGAACTGCAGGGTTTACCGGAGTGCTGAGTTCTTTGGAACAGATCACAGACTTCTTGTTGCTACACTTAAGCTTCATGTCAAGTCCATAAGAATCTCAAGAGGTAACCATACTGTGTTTCATCTTGAGAAACTGAAGGACTTGACATGTGCTCATGAGTATGCGGTGGCAGTCTCAAATCGGTTTGATGTGCTCGGTGCTCTCGGGGACCCTGTAGAACTGTGGATACCTTCAAACGTGAAACACTACAGGCTGCCAAGGAGTGTATTGGGGAGCGCCCGTGGTCAAGGCGTGGTTTTGTCTCGACGGAGACGCTGGAGAAAATCGAGGAGAGTCACGCTGCCAGGCTGGCTGGAACCGGGACCAGCACAGGGCTCTGTCCACGCCGGACTAGAACCCTCCTGGAGAGAGACAAGGAAAGGTATGCCAGGAGTCTCGCTGAGGATGTCGGGGTCATTTGAACGCTAATGACCTCCGACCCGCCTACTGAGCCCTGAAGACCCCCGTTCCCAAATTCCTTCTGGGCGATGCTATTCCCAAAAACAANAGGAGCTCACGAAATAAAACTTGTCCAGGAAAAAAATGTCAACTACTTCAAAAACCCCCCTGGGGAAACTTAAAAATTTATTTGTAGGAGGGGTTTTGTGTAGGAAATGTGCTGGATACTGGTTTTGGTGTAGGAAATATGACAGCCTATGTGTAGGATATGGGGCAGTACCCCAAACTATTGTAGTTTGTAGGAGATGTGACTACGCCCCTGTGTGTGTATGGCGAGGTGAGGAAGAAAGAAATCTAGGTCATGTTTCTCCATTAAAAAAAAACCTTTATGAATTATCCTCATTAAAACAACAAAATTGGGCGCGCTCCACATACGTCACCTGTCATACCTTCACTTTTTTCGGTATAATACACAGACACATACACACACACACACACACACACACACACACACACACACCACACACACACACACACACACACACACACACACACAGATACACACACATACACACACACGATAATCAGCTGTCTATAACATTCTGTCAAATACGTCACCTAAACAACATCATCGTCTCACAACAATACCCTAATTCTTTTTGCCTCACCCTTACCCTTCTAAACAATTATTAAAAAAACCGAAATCAGATGCCACCTACCTCATTATGATAAAAGACACTCAATAACCAAGGTCAGGGATAACATATTTACCCACACTTTGTCAGATAGAAGAACCAGCGTCTGGAGGGGACTCAAGAACAACGTTATACAGCAGTTACCTGTATATAGTCACGTACTCACCTGCCCCCCCCCCCCCCCTCCCTCCCTCCACCACACCTGCCCGCCCGCCCTCCCACGCTCCTCCATCTACCCCCTGCCCCACTCTACCCTCACCCCGCCCTTGCCCCTTAACAGTGTTCTCGTGTTGATGTGATGCATACGTAAGTGCAGAGTGAGGAAGGCACGTTCTGTAAAGCAGCCGAAGGTCATGATAGCAACGTTATCATTGATTGTTTTATCTGATCTGTGTTTGAAGTATATGTAATGCACACTACATCCCGTCATGCCCACAACAATACATTATCGAGTGCTGCTTCAAGGCAACACTGTTTTGATTGGCAGCAACACCATACAATTACAATGGCAAGCGCACATCACCACGACCAACACAACTGCTTCGACTAAACACCGTCACTATGTGGAGCAAAGGTTCATAATATAGTGATGTATGCATATATCTATGTATACATTGTCAGTAGCACATCTTTAATTAAGTGTTCATAAATTACCCGGGATATCATTGAAATACACACACACACACACACACAACACACACACACACACACACACACACACACTATAGTCTGGTCTGTTAGGGGAAAAATTGTGCAAATTTGTCTACAAGCACGAAATTTGGCACACTTGTAGTTTTTGACATGCTGAATTAAAATCTGCCGGGAGCCAAAGCCAATTTTCAATAGGGTCGCCATACTCGACAATTAAAAATGGCCGCCACCCAAACAGATTTTTCCATTAACTCGCCAAGAAAAAGTCCACACAGTTTCAAATCAAAACACTTTTCAGGGTTTTTGACATCAGGGGTTCTAAATCTGATGTATGTTTGAAAAGTAGCCTTTACAGGAAAAGCCATATTGGGGAAAATCCAATATGGCCGCCTGTAAAATAGAATTTTGCATAACTTTGACAACTTTTGAAACTTTTAGTCCCACTTTTTAAAAGCTTTTAAAATTTTTTCTTTTTTTTCGGGTGCCTGTCGTTCTGCGGGGGAAAGGCCTAGCTGACTGGAAGGATGGATCCCACCAACGGGGAATTTTTGCTGTCTCTCCCAAGAAGAAAAGAATGAACGGTTGCAGACCCAAGAAGGGACCTTGCTTCTTTTGAGAAAGACTGAATGTTTTAAAGCCATCGGTCACCTTTTTTTTGAAAGTGTCAGGGGGCTCAGCTTGGTGAGGGCCAGGGCTTTGCAAAGACGCTTCAGAGACAAATCCAATACCCAAAAAATTTTGCAGAACCTACGCAGAACTCCGCCTGAAAAGGTTCACGAAAAGAGCATTTAGTCCCAAAAGCTCATTAAAAAACTACCGTCAGTTTTGCAGTGTTTTCTGCTCCTAAGAATTTTCCCCTTGTTGCAAAATATGTGAGGGACAGGACCAAAAGAATCTAGTAAATTTGAAAAATAATTAGACAAAAACTTAAAGCCGGGGCTCAGACCCCAAAAACTTTTCAATCTTCTGGGCAAACTGATTGCCCAGGCAGCGATGCCCACGCTGGTGACACTCATACCATCACAGTGTTAATTCCCCTGGAGCTCAGTCGTGCTGAGGATCGCAGGATCTGCAGGCCTCCGCCCCCCACTTAAATTCAGTTGTCATTCGAAAATTTTTGCTTTAGTCGAGGACTCTGATCGTCTTAAAACTGTCTCTTTGCGACATTTTATTAGAACATTTGTGGGGAAACAAGGAGTTCCTGTTCTGATCCCAGGGAACCACATGCCAACATTCAAGGGTATCTTCAAAGCGCTTCCTAGGGGGGGAAATTTCTCCCAGGGCAAGAAGTCTATATCCCTAGAAAAAATTTTGGAGATTATAGTGAAGCCCATAATCCCAGATAGGCAGGATGATGCTTTTTTGTTGATGCGAGCAGCAGAAAATACTTGGAAAGTTGTTCGAGGGCAAAAACCATTTACTGGTTTTTTTGCCTCGATTCCCTGCATCTCCCATCCTGGACAGCTGAGAACTTCCCAACTCTGCTCCGGGGCCCCGCAATTTTGCGTGAATCAGAAATGGGATTGCAGGCACAGATACAAGGCAGGGCAAGAGTTGCAAGCGCCATTGCTCAGAAAATTTTATAATACCTGCAGTAGTTCACATCATCCCACAAAGTCAAGCAACACCCGTCACAACAAAGAACATGGACCCTTTCCCTTTGTACCAGGGCCTAAAGTGATGGTGAGGGTGGCAGAAGAAACGACAATAATTCCAAGCCTTTGGGGGTTTCTGGTCTTACAGTCGGTCTTGGAATCAGGCGATATGGCACGAGCAGGGTCAAAAAAGGTTGCCCGGGAGGGTTGGCTCCCCACAAACATCCTTTAGGGGGGGTTTCGTGACCTTGATGTAGGAAATTGGATAGCAAAACCAAGGGTAACTTCTCCCGGGAGAGTTCCAGGGACAGCATCAGCGTGAAAAAACCACCTGTCTTGGACAACAAGGAGTACAGCGCCCCCTCTTCCAGCGGGTCTCCCCAGACATTAGTCCCCAAAATTTCTGAATCAAAACCGGTGGTTCACCCAGCTAATTCCAAAGCAATTTGCAGCCCATGTACCCAATCTCAATTTCGGCCATCTCAAATCTGTACATGCACCCAAAGTAAAGGGATGAGCCCCGGGGAAAAGTGTCCCGTGCTGAAAAAGGACACTGCCCGAAAGGGGAAGTTATCACATGGTCAGGCTACAACTCCCGATCATGATGAAAGACGTGTGAAACCTAAGGCAGTGATAGGGGTTTCTACCTCTGTTTTCCCCCAAAAGCAAACCCCACCCTTTATGATGAAAATTTGGGCAAACTCCAAAAACATGCCAAAGGGAAAAAGAAAATGCGTGACATTCCTATCCACACCTTTTGCCCAGCTGGGACCACACGGTAACCCCGCACTGCCCCCTATTCCACGCGGGAAAAGGGTGTGACACGTTCACCTTCCTGGGATGTGGCAAGAAGTCACCTGGCAGCCTGGCAGAGCACAAGGGCGAAGACACCCTTTTTCCCCCACCCGTGAACCCCAAGAGCTACCCACAGTCCCCAATGTGTATCTAGAGCGCTTTGTTTTAGTCAGTACAGCAAGGACTGTGGGCGGAAAATCAATGAGGCTTGGCTTCGACCTTTACCAATGGGAAAAGACATAGAGCCTTACCACCAAAACCCAAACTGCCTGTTTAAACAAAATCCGAGGGGCAATGCGCAGGCAGCTTTTGGAGTCAGGAGCGTCTGTCCACCAGGAATCCCTACTTTTCCCTGCGGGGTGCACAAGGACAGCATGGTGGGGGGTTTCCCTTTGGACAACCTTTTAGGGCAGTAGCAAGGCCTGTTCCATCCTTTTGCAGTTGCTTGCGAGTCATGCACAGGGAACGCTGCAGAGCGGCGTTTGTTGCAAGGTTTTTGCAAATCGAAAGGGGATGTTGAAAAAATGAGGGTTCAGAATCATGGACCCCCGTCACAGCAGTGAAGGATTGATACATTTTTTTGATTTTATTTTTTTATGCCTTTTGATTGGATAGTGTTTTTTTTTAGTAGATAATCCTAACTATACTAGGTTAAAAAGTGCAGTGGCCCTATATGAGGAAATTTTCCCCACCTTTGTTTTGAAATAAATTTTTCCCTACTATTAACAATATAGTAAGGGAATTAATAAAATTTCCCCCCTGGGGTTGTGTGGTATCGAAATGCAATAAGTAGCAATTGTCATAACATTCTGTGTTAAGGGAAAACTTGTACCTCGTTTAGGTGATTATTCTAATTTTTAAAAAGTATTAAACAGTTTTCCCGTGTTTTTTTAAACCTCGACAGTAGATACCTAAAGGCACTCAAAAACCAAAAGGCCTGAGTTTTGCAAATCATTAAATATTCACCCGGCGGGCCCCATTGGATTTTTCCCTTCGGGGGATCCCTGTCAAGGTTCGCAAAAGGGATCAGATTTAGAATCAGTGAGGTCCAAAACCCTAGAAAAAATGCTTTTAATTTTTTATTTGTGCTTTTGGTTTGGGTAGTAACGGAAAGAAACTTTTGAGTGGCGGCTATTTTTTAATGGGCCCGTTTTCCCCACCTAAAAAAACGGAGTATTATAAAAACTTTTTGGGGCAATATAGGCTACATATCAGTCTCATATTCTTTTTTCTGAAAATGCACTAAAAGAAAAAATGGGCCTTTTTTTGGGGCCAAAATATCACAAACGGCGGAACGCGCTGGATTGGTTTTGACGTATAACTGCAGATCAGATCTGCCTGATCACTGATCGGGTTGTTTTGGCCCCCAAAACCCCAAATTTTGTTTTTTTTTCTAAACCTAACAACCTTACTAACTTGCAACCCCCTACTACCGCAAGATGACCAGTAATCCTCCTTCAAGTGATGTAGTAGGTATTCACTGTGTTTGTGAATATGTAAGTTGTAGTTTATAAGGAAAAAGTGGATAGACAGAGCGAAGTGGCCCGTGACACCAGACAAGTGATGACTTCTGGGATCGGGATTCCTTATAGGGAGCTTAAATGAACCTGCAATGACATGTACAGCTAGACAGATAGACGAACTCATAGAGGAACAGGTAGAAATGTATGGTTAGTAAAGGTTGTAGTGGTGAGTAGAGTGACGAAGGGTGTGTTTTGCTTATGTGGGGAAAGAAAGCCATACATTTCTACCTGTTCCTCTATGAGTTCGTCTATCTGTCTAGCTTTACATGTCATTGCAGGTTCATTTAAGCTCCCTATAAGGAATGCCGATCCCAGAAGTCATCACTTGTCAGGTGTCACGGGCCACTTATCTCTGTCTATCCACTTTTTCCTTATAAACTACAACTTACATATTCACAAACACAGTGAATACCTACTACATCACTTGAAGGAGGATTACTGGTCATCTTGCGGTAGTAGGGGTAATGCAAGTTGGTGTATTAGTAGGTAGTACATAATAGTAGCGGCCGCTTCACAGCTGTTTTGCTCTGTTGTCTAAGCTAGTGACGTCACAACATGGCGCCAGTCGTTTTAGAGCGTATACATTTTCCTGTACTTAAATTGGCTGTATCATCAAAAATACTGTTCACATAGAAAAATCAACATCACTGCCCAACTATATGAGGCTTGAAGATGTCAAATCAATCCTTACCTCAAGTAGAGTAAACGGGTCCATTGTCGAATATGGCGAACCTATTGAAAATTGGCTTTGGCTCCCGGCAGATTTGAATTCAGCAGGTGACAAGCTACAAGTGTGCCAAATTTCATGCTTGTAGACAAATTTGCACACTACCGCCTTAAAATCTCCCTAACAGACCAGACTAATATACTTTCATTTATGATCCCCACATATCATGCTGCTCAAGAACTTAATTATGATCATCCCTCAACAAACGAAATAAAACATAAGCATTACCCTAAAATTACCCTATATTATGCATTACCCTAACCGCTACCCTAAAAGGGGTCTGATTACCCTAGTTCAGGGTATTTTACCCTAAAATGGAAGCCCTGGCCGCAGACCAGGCTTCAAGGTCCGCCACCGCGACAAGGTGACTCCCCTCAGTGAGTGTGCGTGTATGTGTAGGTTTTTGTTAGTTTGTTTGTTTGTGTGTGTGTGTGTGTGTGTGTGTGTGTGTGTGTGTGTGTGTGTGTGTGTGTGTGTGTGTGTGTGTGTGTGTGTGATACTGGAATGTGTCTGAATTATACGAAGTTCATTGTATTGGGGTCTGTTGTGTCGCGGGTCTACTGTATTGCTGTTCTGACCCAAATGTGGTGTGTCTACAATGCTTGACAATCATATCTATGTGTTTACAACAGCAATCTTCTGATAGAAAATCTTCTCTGGAAAATTTTCAAAACCTCATCATGCTCAATGGCGATGTTTTTTTTCATTACTGAGCAAGAGTAGATCAGAAGCCATTCCTTCCCGCATAGGCTGCGTAACTTGTTCTTGATTAAATTCAGTTCTGAAAAAGATCTCGACTGTTGCAGTTGTCACTGGTATGGTCGCATAAATCTTGATCATTGCATATAACACTAGGAAGACATGATGGATATCATTCGTCCTGAAGCAGTTAAGTACCGACTTCAAAAAATTTCTGGCCAGTGAGAAGGATGAGTAAAATACCCGTAATGTTGTCAACAGTTTATCTACATCTCCTTTGAAATCATAAAAGTCTCACAGATATGTTAGATCAGGAACTTCATTAGGTCTTGCATTATCTTTATCGTCTTTCCAGTTCTTTGGCACATGAGACTGTGTAGCGATTTGATATTATCATTTGTCCTGTCTCCATCTTCTCCTTTGAACCTACGTCGGATTTCTTGATCAAGGGTATCAATGAATGGGTAATACACTCTGACTCGGTAGAATTCTTCCACAATGAGCGAAGGTGCATCTTCAGTTTCAGACAAGTAGTGGCTGTACTTGAACCTTGCAGGAACCTTCCTGGGTCTACTGTGACGAAAATTCACATTTCCCGCGTATGTATTGAGAGGTCAAGATGGCTGGGGCAGAGCGTAGCTCCGCCCCTTTGGAGGAAGCATGGGTGACGAGAGGGTTGCCACCCGCAGCTAAATAGGTCACCCATATAAAAGAGTTCGTGACCTCGCTTCGCCCTCCACTCCAATCATTCCACTCGTATAATGTTGTGTGAGACCGCTGTGGGGCGTGGGATCACGGGGGGGCTTGTGAGTCCTCCTTTCTAACCCCTTGATATGGGGGTATTGTGATATCTTGTAAAGTGTTTTTAAACATTATTAGTTTCCGGATGTGGGGGGGCTGTATTTAGGGAAAGTGAGAGTAGGAGGGAAGTAGATGTGTGACTAAGAAAACGTTCAGTAAAACGTTGTTTTTGTGATTATGATTAACGTTCTAAAAACGTTGTTTTATGTAAAGACTCAGTGGAGTACTTTTTTTGTGATGGTATAGAGACTCAGTGGAGTACTCTTTTTGTGATGGATAGACGTCAGTGAAGGCTTTTAAAGGTTTTTGGGTTGGGCTGGAAGTTAAAGAGGAGGGAAATGAGAGGAGTAAATTTTGGGCAGTTTGGGGTGGTACCTATCGCGAATCTTCTGTGCCGTGCATTCACGTTTTATCTTTTTGTCCCAAGGATTTGGATTTAAAGCTGTTAATTATAAAGGATTTCATATGTTGATTTTGTTTTAAATTCCTGAATTAAAACTTAATTAGACCCACGGTCCTGGGGCATGGCCGGGGGGGCGACCTGTGTCACGACCGGGACATTACCTTGCCCGGGGAAATTTCTGTAGGAACCGATAAACGTGTCTTCTGCTTCGGGAGTGGTTTTTTGATACAAAACATGAAATTTCCCTCCTTCTCATTTTACAGACCTCTTCAACCACCTTTTGGTGTTGTGCACGTACTTAAAAAACTAGGTCTCGCTTCTGTAATCCCCGAACGGTGGCGGTCTCCAAAAACCCCCAAGGCGTTGCCATCTCAGCCAGAGAAAAAAATTCAAGTTTTAGTACCTACCATTGCTGCCTCTCCACCGCGGGGTCAGGGGGGCTAATTTCGAATATCAAAACATAAATTGCCCACGCCTTGAACATTTCAAAATTCTTAAAGGGCAGATAGCGGCACACCATCAAACATCAGAATTTTCTTTAGCTTTTGAGATGTGATCCGGGTGGGTGGTGATTTTGGGTTTTCCACAAAAATGCTATTTCGTTACTTGAATTGATATAAACTGTTTTAACTTCTCAACCAGATTGAAAAATTATACAAAAAAAAGGGGACTTGACTGCGACTTTTTCCACAAGAAAAGATTCAACGTGGCAGGCAGTGACATACAAGGCTTTCTCCCTTGCGCAAAAGAATTGTGATTGCAGCCCTTCATATATATCCACTCAATTCGCAGCGTCTCATACCCTTTGGCCCTTCTATCTTCTATCTGCAGAACTGTCGTTCCAAAAATGGGGGATGGGGGGTCTCTAGCTCTTCGTCTGTGTCTTTTCCACTCACACCACAATAAGCGTTCTTTATTCGTCTAATGCCTAAACCAACACCCCTTGATGCCGTTCATGTGAAAATATCAGTTTGTCTCTCCATCAGAAACAATATTTTTGGCTCCCTGATCTCTTCAAAATAGTTTTTTTTTTTACAAAAATGCCCATAGCCATAATAACATCATTATGATTAAATTTGACAGCACGCACTTGAGGCTTACCATGGGCTGTACACGCTGAAAAATTTTTCAAATGGTTGTTTATTCACTATATATTTTGCAAACATTTGGATAAACTCGGGGAAAATTGCCTCGTTCTAACTTGCTTATTTTCATCTTTTCCCTCTCAATGGAAGCCCCCTTGCCTTACTAAGTATAATATTTATTTTTCCTATGTCTGTACAACGTATTTGGCGTTGCCCCCCGGTACCTGGCAGGAGGACAAAGATCCGGATCTTCAAATCGCTTGGGACCCTGTCTTACTCTATGGTTGTGAAAATGACACAAAATAGTGACTTAAAAGAGACAAATCAATCCCTTTGGTAATACGTGCCCCTTCGAAAAATCAGGGGTATCGCGGGGATGATTACGTGTCAAATCACGATTGCACCGTGAGATGAATCGAGGACTATTCCCTGTTTTAGTGCGCCAGCGCCAATTGGGCATGTGGCACGCTACCCTAAACCGACCTTCCATCGGGTTTGTACTGTAAGAACAATCCGGCGTGGAGGAGGCAAGGGGGCGCCCACAAGGCTCGTGCGGGGGCAAGTTGTTTTTTCTTGCAACTGCTTGGTAGGGGAAAAAAGAGCCTGCAGGGGAACTCGCGCGGGTGCCCCCGGGAGGGCGTCGTAGGGTGGCGAGGCGACGCCCCCCCTGGCGAGCCCGAAGATTGATTGATTGAGCGGGCAAAACCCCCCTTTTTTTTATGTATTCTTCAGCTTTTCACCCTGACTTTTTTCCATCTGTGCTTCCAGGGACTTTTACAGTCTCTTCTTGAAATTTTTCCACCTCCCCTGAAATGTAGTTTTCGTATGCAGGCTTTCTTTTTTTGTCAAGTGTTTGATGCCATTTAAATTTTTCCCCGGTAGCCCTCCATGCTGTTACATGTATACTTTCTTCATGAAAAACAGCGACCCTGAAGCAAACAACTAGCATTTTCAACTAATTATTCAAGTAAGGTTTTTTTTTCTCATCCGTTTTTGGGAAAAAGAACGGTTTTTTAAATCGGGGATAATTTTACAACGGGTTTTTGGTTCAGCCCAACGGAAAGCATAGTTAACGGAATTATAATTTTTTTGATTTATACTTGGCTCGGTGATGGATAAGTGGGATCCTCATGACAGCAAAACGAAATTATAGGTGCCTCTCCCTGTTTAAATTGGCCCTTTTTTCCTGTTTGATTTTCCATCGAATGTGGTCGCTCGCTCTCATCCTTTTCAGTGGATGCTTTTCGTTTACCGCCCCCAAATCTTCGTTCACTTGTTTTTTCTGCCTTTGTTTTTTTTCATCGAATATTTTGCCGAGCTATGAGTTGCTCCTGTTTTTTTTTTAGCATCACCACTCCACTCCCCTTCAGCTCCGATGTACTGGACCTTTCTCTGCACTTTGAAAATCTGATTCATCTTTGAGTATCATCCTTTTTCCCCCTTCTTACAAATTTTTAGCATTTTGAAAAATTTTCTCTTATCAGACCCAAGACTTGAATTCTTTTTCCTTTAGTTTCTTCAGCCTTTATTTGGTGACATTTCAGTTTTTAAAAGAAAACAAAGTGCCCTTTATTTTTTTGGATGATACCCCCAAAATTAAATAGTCTCACTGTTTTTTACAAAAACAATTTACAAACATAAAACATAAGAAAAAAAGGGAAAGCAAAAAGAGGCCGCGAGGCCTACCGTGGTAGTTCCTTCACTTAAACTCCCCTCATCCCCTTCCTCCCCATCCATAAAATATCCAAGCCCCTCTTTAAAAAAGCTCCCCAATGACCCGCAAACTACTTGTCTACGAGTCCATTCCATCATTCCCACCCATTTGTGACCTTTTTTTTTCCCTTTTTCCTTTCTAAATTTACGCCCTTCCAGTTTGAATCCGTTACTTCTTGTTCTCCCCGGGTTTAAATAGCCAAGAAATTTTCCTACCTCTCTTTTTTAAAACCCCTTTTTATCCACTTAAAAAACTTCTTCAATCCCCCCTTTAAACCTGCTTCTTTTGATAGTGTAATTTAATAACTTAAATCCTTTCATAACAAAAGTTACGCACCCTTGTATTTTTTTGGTCACCCTTTCTGCCTGATTTTTAAAAACTATATCCATCCTGTAATATGGAGACAAAACTGAACCGATAGTCTAGGGAGGTCTGACTAGACCCCAGTAAAGCTTAGATAGAGAAATCAAAAGCGGTAAAACTCAAACGAAATGAGAAAAGTGAAGCGTTCCCCCTCAGGAAAAACCCAAGAAAAAATAACAAAATCCGCCGAGACAAAGAAATTACACGAAAATGATGCTTCCCCCACGCCAAAGCCCCCACTGGGGCCTCTCTCGCCCCCTTATTAAACAATCTTTGGGGGGCATACGGGGGGGGCGCGTCGCCTACGCCCCTACGTAGATGAAATATACCCACGACGCAACCAGGGGGTCGGATAGTGTCGTAGATGATTTATAAAATTCTAAAAGGAAATGCATACTTATATTGCAAATGAAGAAGATTTTTGGAAATTTAGATTTCATTATTTTGTACTTCAGATATTTTAGAATTAAAAAAGTGAATACTTTTATAAATGGTTTATATGGGGAAAAGGGCCTCCCAGCGTTGCTGGCCCCGTAAAAATACAACTAGATGAAGATGAATACACACAGTCAGTCCCACAACACATCTTTGAAAAAAATTATATTTAATATAAAATAATATATAATTTGGATCAAATAAAAATCAATAATGAAAATGATGGGTGCCATTATTAAAATAATAATAGGAACCCAAACTAATAAATAAAATAATAAAAAATAATAATAATAACAAAAATGAAAATTTGATCTAGGTAGATTGTTAGGGACCCGTGTGATTTTTAATGATCCATTTTCTGGATGGGCTTGCGGGGGGGACTCTTCCCTCGGGGTAGGGGAGGGGGGGAAATTGTCAGAGCGGCATTTTAGTGAACGTAATCGGCCAATGTAACCACGACCTCGATTTGAGGTTGAGGGTCTGAGCCAAAGAGCGTTACCAAACCCTAAAAGGGCTGGCGTCCCCGGGCTGTTGCGAAAAAAAAAAAACCCTTTCTGAAATCCAATACCCACCAAATAATATACCGATACCCGGGATACCGATGCACCACCAAAACGTACCCGGTATACCGAAAACAAAATATCCGGTAATACGGTAATACCCGGGGCAAAAAACCCATTTTCAATCAAACATTGGGGGGATACCGGGGGGGCCCCGTGGGCCGCCCCCCCCTACGACGCCACTCCCGGGGGTCACCACGCGCGAGTTCCCATCAGGCTCCTTTCCCATCCAAGCAGCTCTCGACAAGAAACATCAACTTGCCCCGCCAAGCCTTGTGGGCGCCCCCTTGGCCTCCTCCCGCGGATTGTCCTTACAGACAACCCCATGGGGTCGGTTTCAGGGAGCGTGCCAATGCCAATAGTCAAGTTGGCGCTGACGGGCTATGCATTAAAAGGCCCCGTTCGTCTACGGTGCAAACGTGATTTGACACGTAATCATCCCAGCGATACCCCATGATTCTGCGAAGACCTTTTTACCAAGGCTTTATTCGTCTCTTCAAGCACTATTTAGTGTCCCTGTCCAAACCATAGAGAAACAGGGATCAAAGCGACTTGAAGATCCGGATCTTTGCCTCCTGCAGGGACCGAAACGCCAAATAATCCCCCTGACGGTCCCTAAAACCGGGGCTATGCCAATCCCCCCGTAAACTTCTTGACGTCCCGCCGTCTTATGGCTGCGCTACCAAGGTTTTAAAACTTTCCAAAATCTCAATGCCTCGCCACCCATGAAAAAGACTGTACTTTCATTATAAGTCTCCAAAACCTGGATCTTTTTCTAAGCCCGGGGACCTCAATCCCCAAAAGGCTTTGCCCCTCTCAGCGCCCGAGAGCCATCACCAGGGCCTCCAGCGACTCAGCAAAGATTACTGCTCATCGGCAAAAAAAAGATCTGATCTTGGTGTTTTCCACGGGTGCTCCACAATCACTTTGATCTACAAACTTTCCAATACCCCGCCTACAAGCATTGAAAAGTGATGGGGCAAGGACGACCCCTTTTCCTCCTCCTGTATTCACAGGAAAAAAAGCTGGGGTAAATGCCCCACACTTCCAGACCACCGTTTTCGGATACCGAAAAACCGGGCACATCCTAGTGAGCAGGGGTAGGGGGTGCCTTACAGCGATGCAGTCACACGAGAGGGACATTTGAGGGGGCGCTTGTCCCCCCACACCCCCCCCCCACAACCCTAATGCCTCCCCTGGCGCACCAGGGATAATTTTACAGCCGCCTCAAATTTTTGGTTCATATTTTACGCATTGAGGCTTTGTGTAATATATTTTTCATTATAAACTATTAAGATGAGGCTCCTCCAGCAAGTTTCAAACCCCGTCTGCTGACTCGAGGGGTCCTTGACCCGTGTTTCATGTCAGCGGCATTTTTTTCCATCTGCATAGATGTTTTTGTTTTGCTAAGTATCTTATATCATAAAAAAATGAAAAGTTTTTCTGATTTTTAAAACTGGGATAAAAAAACAGTTTAAACAATACTCGAAAAACTGCAGCGACTTAAAAAAAAATGTGGAAAAGTGCTACAAAAATATCGGGGTTTCTTTTTGCGTATTCTTAAAACACAACAAATGATGGTAGGTTTTTTTTGCCACATTGCTTAAATTTTCCTAGTAAAATTTTCCCCGACAAAAAATCCTCACGACGCCACTGGAGCAGTCAAGCTGAAAATTTGAGACTGGGGGCAGATACTTGGGGGCGAGAGTGTTGTGAGGGGCGCTTTATACCCACATTGCTGGGATGACGAACCCGTAGTTCTTAGCAGAAACAATATGGATGTAGGCAAAAAGGGGAAGTTCACCCTTTCCCAACTGTAAATAAGAAAGGGGAAAAGTTACATGTCTTATGCCCCAGAAGGTAAGATTCCCCATACCCTAACAACTCACTCCCCCCCTCATGTAAAATTCCCCGGGTTTCAATCCGAAGGCTTGAAGTGTCCTGCTTTAGTAATATCCTTTTTAGTAAATTTTAATTTCCTTATTAATTAAAAAAAAAAATTAATTTTTTTTGAGAAAAATTTAAACCCATTTCTAATTAAAACCCCGATTTTTTTAATTCACTCCCCCCCCCTTTTTGACTTTTTGAAGAAAGTAAATTTTAAACCAAGATCGGTATGGGGGCGAGATATTTGGGGCGAGTACCGTCCTCCACTCATCGGCCATCTTTTCCCCCTCCCTCGCCCCAATTCAGATAAAAGAAAGTAAGCGGTCCCCAGGGTCTCCTACTCCCCCAGAATCTCACGCACCACTAACTCCCCTTCTTTAAACTACTGATGTTAACCTCAGTTTTTTCTCATAGGGTAAGTATGGAGTACCCTCAATTTTTTGTTCATATCACTTACAAGAGTTTTGTTAGGTTTTTTGGGGCGTTGTGCTATCCGGGGCCCAAAGGACGGGGACGTACTCAGCCCAATTGTCCATCCGTGATCCCCCCATGTTGTGTTAGGGATGAAAAGTGTATATCGTAAAAGGGCATATCGGAGAAGCATGTTACAAAGAATTCCCGAGGAATTCTCTCTATGGTCCCTTATGTTAAAACTTTTTAGCAAATTGACTCCATGTCTTGGGTTTTGTTTCCCGGGGATGTTTAGTAAGATGAGGATGGGCCCGGGAAAGGTGTTGAGGGGAGTGATAATTGGAAAAAAATGGTGCTTACTCTCGGTTACATAAAAATAATAATTCCCCAAAAGAGAAATTTTGAATCATATTTTTTAAAATAAAATTTAAAATTCCCCCGGAATATACTCGGGTGGTGGGAGCGATCCCCAATTTTATTTGGGAGATAAAAAGATAATTTAATCTACCCCAACGTTATTTTCGTATATTCTGACAAAATCCCGACGGTGCTTGAGGGGGGAAAAATGGGGCACCACAAAACCCAAAACGTTATAAAAGCCCCGGGCTGTGTTAGCCATACCGGACTTTGTAGCCATACACGAGACGGTCGCCATACACGGACATTGTCAGCCATACATGACTTGTCAGCCATACATAGACTTGTCGCCAACTGAGACATTGTCACCATAACAACTTGTCAGCCTCCGAGACATTGTAAACCTACATGGACTTGCAGCCTACAGGACTTGCAGCCATACATGAACATTGTCACCATAATGGACATTGTCAGCCATACATGAGACATTGTCAGCCATACATGAACATTGTCAGCCTAATGAACATTGCGCCATACCGGCATTTTTCAGCCATACATGAGACATTGTCGCCTACATGGACATTGTCAGCCAACGGAAAATTGTCAGTCATACCGAGACTTGTCAGCCTAACGAACATTGTCAGCCTACCCGAGACATTTTTCAGCCATACTGAGACTTGTCAGCCTACATGAGACATTTCAGTCATACACGAGACTTGTCACCATACACAGACATTGTCACCTAACACGAGACATTGTCAGCCATACACGAGACATTTTCAGCCATACCGAGACTTTGTCCCTACCTAGACATTGTCAGCCAACATGAGAATTGTCGCCCTACACGAGACATTGTCAGCCAAAACCCCAGCTTATCACCATACAGAGACATTTTCGCCTACACGAGACTTGTCAGCCTCACGAACATTGTCCCATACACGGACTTGTCAGCTATACCCGAGACATTGTCAGCCATACCCGAGACATTGTCAGCCTAACGAGACTTTTCACTATACCGAGACATTGTCAGCCATACCCGAGACATTGTCAGCCATACACAAAACCCTTGTCAGCCTACCCAAAAACTGTGTTAGCCATACCCAGACTGTGTTTTCCCTACCAAGACTGTGTTAGCCATCCCAAACTGTGTTGCCCTACCCCAGACTGTGTTAGCCTACCAAGACTGGTTCCTACCCCGACTGTTTAGCCATACCAAAGTACGTATACTGGACTTGCTACTCATTTTTTGGGGTATTTCCAGTGGGGCCAGTTTTGCGATTCCCCGACATTTTTGAAACATCACTCCCTTTCCCCTTTCCCATGGTTTATCTGTATAAATGATATTCCGTTACTTCGATAAACCAAAAAGTACCAATATGGCGCCCACAAAACGAGTTTTTCGTATCTAATAATACAGGGACTCTAGGTCGACAAGACACGTGAACTTGTGTGCATGGATGTATACCTTTTTAATATCCTTGGGGGTGTGTGACGGCGTTGTACGTCAGAATTTGATACCATTCATTTGTTCAGTTTTGTACCACCCCCAACCCACCGCATCTTAACCGTCGGCCAAACTTTTTGGGGAAAATATACGTTTTTTATTCAAAAAATCGAAACCGGGGGTATATATTTTATATATTAGGGTTTTCCCTAATATGAATTTATTACAAGTATAGGTATTTTTTTTAAAAAATGATATATATGAGTCCCAAAGACGCCCCAAAAAAACACATCACTTCAAACAGGCAAGCATGAAAAGGGTCTATAATACCAATAAACATAAAAAATTGTGATACAAATTTTAATTTTTTTGTTTTTTGATGTTTGTCGCTTCAAATTTTACCCTTATGGGGAAGGGTTAA
>JACEEZ010007548.1:0-25000 GCA_016584305.1 Chionoecetes opilio
TTCATAAAGCGCGTCTCAGTCCCCAGCCAATGAAAAAACATTTTTTTAAAACTTCTCGACCAATCACAAGTCAGCGAGACACTTTTTCCGGGCAAGAATGGCATGCCAGACTGCCTCTCCCCGCCTTCTTCCCCCGTCATCTCAAACAAATTTCTCGTTTTATTCGGATGCTTGCGTTTTAAGGATTTTTAAAATGTATCAGATAGTAAGATGTATAAGTAAGGAAGCCTGTGTTGCTAGTGTTTTGGTGGTAGAAGGTGTGTGTGGGGGTTAAAATAGTGAATATTTGTGCTATGGAGGGGCCCCGCGGCAAGGGCCTCTCCGTCACTCTCCCCCGTCATCAGTCACCTCATCATAACATCTTTAAATCACCTTATTTAAGGTGACACACGGTGCTACATTGTTTTAGATAATGACAAGATATATAAACATCTCACCATAATCACTAATTTGCATAATAACGAGTAAAAAAGACGTTTAAGCCTGCCCAAACCTACAGTGGCGGAGGGGGCTGGGGGCTCCAGCCGCCACACTCAACATTTTTTGAGCAAAAACCCGCAGTTATCCGCCTCCCCTGTGCCTTCCTGAAGAAGACAGTCAGCTCCACGTCTGTTGATAGCAACCATAGGATATCACCAGGGATCATAGGTTTCCCTAAAGGGGGTTTCTCGCTCCCTACTAAATATTACCAAAGACATCTACCCCCCTTGGTGAGTTGGTGTTGATATCCACCTCACGGGCTTCATCCTGCTGCTGCTGCTGCTGCCGAAGGCCGCGCTCCCAAAGACGTAGATGAGTCCTTGCTTGTATTTCATCTCTTTACTCAATATATATGAATAATTTCCATCCAAATGCAATCATATGTCTACATTCACCTAAAAAAAAGATATTTCATAGCATACCAAGTAATAATAAGCATTGCCTGGAGACTTCCGACCTTTTGCTAATACTGGTCTTGAGCAGTCGTTTGGCCAGTGTGCACGTTAACGACGAAATCGACGAATTTTCCGCCTGTGGGTTCCGTCGTTGGGCTAACGACCAAAAAAAGGTCTTTAAGTGTTTTGTGGCTTCTGGCCCAGTTGACGTTAGGCTGCTGAGAAGAAGTCGCTTGTGCTCCTCTTTATAGCTTTATTAAATTGGTAAGATAATATTCTGGATGATTATGACAACATACGCATTTTGTAACCCATTTGTAAGTTTTTAAATTATTTTATAATTATACACAATTGTACTACCGTTATATGTTTAACATCAGAAGTTTATAAATTAGTGATAAGAATGTATGTTACTTGCAGGATAAATTGATAGTTACCAGGCAGACTAGTCTACTCAGTACCACGACTATGGATCTGTGCTTAAGACAGGCTCACTAAACAAAAAAAGGACAACCGCGACTACACGTACCTTCAATGGCTCTCAAAACTGGCGTACCTGTCTGATATTTCAGCACACTGAATGGATTGAATCTAGCTTTGCAAGGAAAAGCTACTACCATCTTTATGTGCAGGCCAAAATACAGAGCACACGAATGAAGCTGGAGTTATGGTGTGGCCGCCTTGACCGCAAGGATTTGAGTCTTTTTCCTATCTTAGCAGACTTCTTCTCACTATCGAAGAAGAGCTAGATGGTGACACAACACAAGGTTTCATAGTCCATATTCAAGGCCTTCACTCAGAGTTAGGAAAATATTTTCCAGAACCAGACCCAAGCTTTGAGTGGATTATAAATCCATTTGCTACAGATCAAGCCGAAATAGAAAAGGTCAGTGTTATGCTGCCATCAAAAGAGGTTGATAACCTGTTGAAATTGCAACAAATGAGTCACTTAAGCAACTAATCAGGGAGAGAAATTTGACGGTTTTGGGGCTCAAGTACAGCCAGACTACCTGGACTTGCAGAATGGCTTGAGGCACTTGCTGCCGTTCCCAACAACATATAACTGCGAGATTGCATTTTCCACACTGGTTGATCTTAACACAAAAAGGCGTAACCGGATCAATGTCGAACCGACATGCGACTGAAGCTCAGAAGAATGGAGCCAGATATCTCTTGGATCACGAATCAGCAAAAACAGTACCATTCATCCCATTAGGATCGAGATGTGAGGACGAAAGGTTGTTGTTCAGTGAAATTGTGTGAAAAAATGTAAATTGTAAATTGTGAAATAAATAATACTATGTGAGGTAAAACGTATGTAGTTCAGTTGAAGTTAAGCCATTAATAAATAATTCAGTAATGATTTTAGTATATTCTAGCCAAAAACTCCTTTTAAAAATTTTACTGAAGAGATAGTGTAAAGGGGAATCTCAGAATTAAGGGACCGCCATATGATTTGCTTTATGAAAGGGGTCCGCTGCAGGAAAAATTTAAGAACCACTGCTGTAGAGCTAGTCAGACAGTATCTATAGACAGTACAACGCTGTATGGCGGCCGTGAATCGAAACGGCCATGATTTTTCTCCGTGTATGATAGATAATAAATTCCGACCTTCCCCACGCCGCCGATGCACTTTTTAACCCTGGTCTCGACCTGGTCTCAAGCCAAACTCCGAGACCAGAAGCTTCGAGACCAAGATCAAGACCAAGACCACATCAAACGAGACCAGAGACCAAGACCAAGACCACATCAAACTGTCTCGAGACGGTCTCGAGATCAAGACCAGTCTCGAGACCTACAACACTGACCACTACCACCACCACACTACCACCACATCCACCACCCCACACCACACCACCACCAACCACCACCACCTACACCACCACCATCCACACCATCACCATCACCATCACCATCACCACTCCACCACCACCACCACCAAACCACACCACCACACACCACCATCACCACCATCACCACCACCATCATCACCACCATCACCATCACCACACCACCACCACCACACCACCACCATCACCACCACCATCACCACACACTCACCAACCACCACATCACCACCACCACCACACACACCACCACCATCACCATCACCACCACCACCGCCATCACACACCATTTTCTTAGAACTTTTTTCAAGAACAAGTTAGCACTTTCTTTTCTTGTAAAAGTAAAAAAAATCAAAGAAGGGGATGGTGAAGGTTATGTTGGGTTAGGTCAGGTTGTAATAGAAGTATTTTTAGGTAAGGGTATTTAAAAAGTGACTTGAACCTGTGCGAGCTTGGACACGTTCCACACTTTAGTGTGGACGTCTATTTCCTAGTTAATTTGACCTAAGGTAATAAACTCCTAGTTGGCATATGCAAGTGAACCGTGGTCATCATTCTGTGTGTGATGAGAGTCAGTTTAAAAATCTCTGGACGGAGAAAAAAATCCAAGCAACACAATATTGCAAGACCTGTTGCAGCCATGTCAAACGTTTACTATATATAACCTATACAACCACCATGTATCATATATATAGGTATGGCATCCACTACCTGGGGATTTCCTTATATAGCAGGCCTTTTAATGGAGGAGTACGTGTTATTAGCCCTATTATCATGAAAGTTTTGGCTTGCAATTAATGGGGGTCTCAATGATTCGTGTTACTACTGACTGGCGCTTCTAAAATTTCCCTTTTAAAATAACGTAATGGCAAAGTGTTCTAAAAAATGTAATCAATACACAAAATATTGCTTGATTTTGCTAAAATTTTTAAATATCGTAATGTTCAGCATAATTTTTCATAGTCATCCTGCTATTTGACTCCCCATTGCGAAGTCAAGTAGCAGGGATGACTATGAAAAATGTAATGATGATGAAATCTCTTTTCTTTTACCGTCAATAACACTATCTAAGTCGCCACTGCACTAAAGTCGCCAGGCGTCATATATTACGAGTTTTAAACATCACTACAGACTTGTATGTGCCACTGAAGAGACGTGCACAGTAGTTTACATTTGTCTAACACTATAGATGTCTTCAGTGGCATATACAAGTCTTAGTGATGCTAAAATTCGTTATATATGGCGCCTGATGACATTAGTGCAGTGGCGACTATAGTGTTATTGACGGTACATTAATTTCCAAGATGTAGTTTCCAGCAAATTGCGAAATTGTAATTTTTATAAATTTCTTGTGTTTGCCCATACTTTTCTCACTTCCCCCAAACCAAGTTTGGGGACCCATGGGGAAAGCGGGGTTTTCGGGTGGGTAACAAATTATGCGTCGTATACAAGAGTCAGCTGCAGAAGGGCTTAGCGCCGCGAGTGTTTTGGTCTAGGCGGAGAGAGAAGTGGCTCTGAGGCTTCTGCTGTGGTGGGAGTGGTAGTGGTAGTAGGAAGGTGGCTGAGGTGAAAGCAAGTGTGGTTTAGGGAGAGAGAAGGGTCGAGTGTAGTGAAGGGGGTGGTGTGGCGCTTGAGTCTGTTCTGGAGGCGATCGATGACCTGAAAAGGTACTTCGTAAGTGAAGTGAACGATTGAAAAGCGTGGTGAGGAAGCAAGAGATAGGATACGATCTCTTACGTGTGGAGGGGGAGTGAATGGAGGGGCACCATGGAGGATGTTCCTGGGGGGGTACCAGAGGGAGACGTTTCCTCGTGCTACTACAAAGGAGTGGTCTCTAGTAAGTCACCAAGGAATGGTGAATGGCAGGTGGTTGAGCATAAAGGAGCACGCCCAAAAAGGGGAAAAAAAGGTAAACAATGACCATGTTGTGTGCACGAACTCATTTCGGGGTACTCTCGGGTGAAAGAGGAAGATACGGGGGAAAGGACGGTAGACGATACATCTCACCCAAAGGGGAAAAATTTGGTTTTTGGGACAGTCGTTAGGCATTCGACAGCAGGTTCTGGGACGGGAAGGATGCGAAAGAAGTCGTGATTTACCCGGGGAAGGGGGGATAGATTATGTTAGTATAAGATAGTTGAGTGCATGGCGGATAAGGGAAAAAAAGCCCATCTTGCCTGGTCTGGGGGGAAACGAGTTGAGTGTTAAAAAGTGGGGAAATTTGCTACGGCGGTTCAAGGAAGCTGTAGGAAGGGTTGGGATGGGGGTGGGCCCCCTGTGGTTTTGGGGTGTCCTTCAAGCGCTATGTTGACACTTGTGGTAATCGGGCTATTGTTTTTAAATTCCCGGGCTGGCACTTCTTTTGCAAAGCCAAGGGTTTTGGGGCCCTTGCGACAGCTGGGACCTTTTTTCGGGCATAACCCCTCTACCGCAGGGAAGGGGTGCATTTTTCGGGGAAAAGGATTTTCAGATCTTGTTGAATCCCTTGAAGGGGGGGTACGTGCACGCAGGCTTTTTTAAATAGAAAACCCGGGGATTAGACACTGGGGTCGGGGGAAAGGGGAAAATTTGCGACACTAGGAGGAGTTTCAGAAGGCGGGGAAACAAAAGTGTTTCCCAAGAAGAAGGAGGGGGGGTTTAGTTAAAGAAAAAGGGGAAAATGGAAAAAAATAAGAGGAGTTGTTTTGAAGTCTACTATAAAAAATGTAGGGTTTTTTAAAACAAGATATTTTTCCTGAGAGAATAAATAGTAAGAGGTTTTGATAAATAGCATTAAAAAAAAAACATGGTTGGATATGTCAGGAAAGTTATTTGATCCGGAAGTCGAGATAGCTGGGTATACTTTTTTCACAAGGACAGATTGGGCGGGCGAGGTGGAGGAGTTGCGCTTTATGAAAAGAGAGCTTTGCAGGTTTGTGTTAATATGTTAAAAAAAAACAGATGACAGAAAGAGTCTTATGGGTAGAGGACGGAGGAACTGAGAAAATGGTTTTGGGTGTAGTGTATGGGCCCCCAAAACTTATGAAAAGAGGATTCAGCTCCTATATGGGAACCAAAAAAAAAGGTTTTCTGCAGATAAAATCGACTATGCGTGGGGGAATTTTTAAATCTTAGGAATATAGACTGGGATTTAATCATAGGTACAGGCGCAGAGAATTTTTCAATATAATCCAGGATAACTTTTTAAGTCAAGCAATCAGGGACCTACTAGAGGAGATAATTTCTAGTCATTGCTGACAAAAGAGACGTTTAGTTACAGATGTGGAGGTCGGGGGAAATTTAGATAATGCAATTATGAATTCAGTTTTAGCTTAAAGGGAAGGGAAAATTAAGTGGCAAAAACATAAATACCTAATTTCAGAAAGGCCAATTATGCAGGTTTAAAAAGACACCGGAGGTTATTAATAAGAGGTTGGGATGGAGGGGAAGAAATTTTCCCAGGCTAAGGGAAGGGCGATGACAGCTAAAAAGGCCCAAATTATGAAGGATTGGAAGGCCCCGGGGAAATTAGACGGTTAGACAGGGAAGGAGGTGGGGCTAGGAGGCATTAGAGGGGTTAGAAGGAATGGGGTGGGGGCTAGGGGGTTTATCCAAATTTTGAAAGGAATATAATTGAGGACAGAAAAAAAAATTTTCCCTTATAGGAAATAGGTCCAGAAAGAGAAACCCAAAATGGTGCCCACAAAATTTAAAAACACAGGGGAGAAAAAAGAAACATTTTTTAAGGTTAAAAAGCAGTTGGTAACAAAGAACAGTATAAAGTGATGGCAAGGACAGTGAAGAAAAATTTAAATCGATTGCTTTAAAAACAATTAGAGATTAAAGTAGCAGGCCGGGAAAAAAGACCCAAAGGGGTTCGATCAGTATATAAAACCAAGACAAGGTAATTTGTTGGGGCCCTTAAAGGGCAGGGGCAGGGTTTTTAAAATCTTTAAAAAGGATGAGGATTATGTAAAAAACTAAATGATTATTTTTTAAATGTTTTTTTGGGGGGGATACCAACGTAACGATAGTGACAGATTTCAAAGGAAAACGAGAGGAGAAACTCAAAAATATTTTGGGTAAATAGGGAAATGGTGGAAAAAGATATAGATAAAAAGAAGAATTTTTTAAAACGCCAGGGGCCAGATGAAGTGATCCCCGGGTATTAAAGGAATGCAGGAGGTTTTTAGGAGCGTTAGTGAAATTTTAGGAAAAAACGGTGAGATAGGGGATGCCATTTTTGTGGAGGAAAAGGGAAAGTTTTCCCAATTTTAAAAGGGAGACAAGGGTAAAGTCAATTATCGACCCTAAATCTAACTCAGGGTGGGTAATTATTTGGGAAACTAATTTTGCAAAAAAAAATTAGAGAGCACTTAGATAAAAAGTTAGCCAATGATTCACACTGGGTTTACCAAGGGTAGGTCTGTCCCCACCAATTTATTTAGTTTTTATAGGAAAGTTTTGAGACGGGAGATAATGATAAGGATTTGATATAAATTCTGATTTTTGTAAGGGATTGACAAAGTACCACACGAGCGCTCTTAAAAGGTTTGGGGTATGGAATAGATGGGGGAAGGTCTTCATTGGATCAGAGCTTTGGGTAAGTAAAAGGGAAACAAGGGTTTCAATTAATGGTTTTAAAATTTAAAAGGGGACTGGGGACAGTGGAGTTCCCAAAGGGGCTGTATTTTTGGGCCATTACATTTTTTATTTACATCAACGACTTTGGGTAGTGGGTTAGCATGATATCAGAAGTTTTCGATGATTTAAAGGGAGGGAGGATTATTGGATCCAGTCTGATTTAAAAAATATTGCAGGGGGGAAATTAGATAAACTTAATAATGGGTGTCAGATGGCAATGGAATTTTAAAATTGATAATCAGCGTTATGAATGTTTGGGAGAAAAAAACCCCGGTAATAGATAACCATACGCAATGTATCCTGAAAAGATCAGAAGGTGAAAAAAAATCTTGGGTGGGGTGAGCCAACCCCCGACCCAGGAAAAAAATGTATTAGGCCAGAAAAAAGACTAATAGAGTTTAGGATTCATTATCAGAAGTGTTTAAAAATAGAAGTGGGGAAATTATTCTAAAATTTTTCTGGGTCTTAGGCCTCACCTAGACTATGCGGTTCATTTTTGGGCCCATATTAAGGATGGTATAGGGCCTTTTTAGAAACGTGCAGAAAAGGATGACCAAAAGTACAAGGGGGCGTAAATTTAGTTTTGAGAAAAGATTGAAGTTATTAAATTTCACTCACCAAGAGGAAAACCGAGTAGGGGGGGGATCTGATAGAAATTTTTTAATGGATAAAGGGGTTTTAAAAAAGGAGAGGGAGGAAAAGTTCTTTCGGGTTTTTTAAACCCGGGTAGAAAAAGAAGTAACGGGTTCAAGGGGGAAAAGCGTAGATTTAGAAAGGAAATAGGAAAAATGGTTCACAAAAAGGGTGGGGAATAATGGAATGGTCTCAGTAGACAGGGGTTATGCAGCTCATTGGGAGCTTTAAAAGGGGTGGATAGGTTCATGGAGGGGGATAAAGGGGATGTGGGGGTTGTTAGGTGACAGGAACTACCAGTGTACCCTCGCGACCCTTGTATTTCCTTATTTTCTTAGTTTTATGTTCTGAGTCGGAAACACGTAATTAAGAGTTGTGTGGGGGGGTAAAATTCCTTAGATCTGGGGTAATTTCCTTATATCCAAAAAATTTGCCAAACCAAAATAAACCCCTAGCCAAATTTAACCTACCCTAGCGGGGGGATTGACCCACCGATAACCAACCAAACCCAAAATTTCCCAAACCTAACCAAACCCAAAATTTTTAAATAACTTACGTAACCAAAATAACCTACCTAACCCAACCACCTGCGGGGGGTTTGGGGGGGTTCTCGACACTTTGGTCACATCTGTGGGGGGATCATCGGGTTTACAGTCTCTGGACTCAGAAGAAATCTAACTTTTTTTCCCCTAGATCTAGAAAAAATTTCAACCCCCTAACTCAAAAACTATGTGGTTACGACCATATTTTTCCCCCGCCAAAATCCCGCATTTCCCAGGTCCCCCAAACTTGTTTTGTGGGAGAGGGGGAGTATGGGGGAACACTAGAATAATACCTAATTTTTTTGTGAAATTTTTGTCTTGGGGGGCGGCTATTATGGTGTTTTTTTCTTTACGCAGGGGGCACAAACTCCTGGCGTCTTCCCGCTGACTGTAGTGCGCATGCGCCATTCTTCCAACAGCGGCCAAAGCGGTCCTGGGCGCTCCCCTGGGCCAGTCTAGTCCGGGGTAGCCCGGGCTAGTCCGCCTCGCGGGAAAAATGGGCCGCCCAGGACTGAGCAGTTGACCCGGGTAGAACGGTCGCGAAAAACACGCTACTAGTCGGCCCCTTACCCGTGTGGCTAGTTGCGGGTCGCTGTTTCTTTCATCAAGCGACGAATTACTTCTCTCACGAGGACAGGGGATGACGGAACAGTGAATGCTGGTCTGCAGGGATTTGAATGATTTTTGTGCGGCGCGTGAGGCTGTGTGACCCTGCCGGGGAAATTGTGGGATGTGTCAGGTACTGCAGCCCCCTGTGTGGGTTGACGCAACTCCCTGGCTTTGGGTTGGTGGCGTTTGAAAGGAGCAGAGAGTATTTTAAATTTTCCAGAAAAGTGGGGAGTCAATATGCGGTACAGGTGTGCGTATGTTGCATCTGGCAATGGAATCGTGGAACGCTGCCATCGAACTTCAAAACAATCGCGGACAGGAAGGAGTGTACCATTTCGGAGGCTGTTAACCGATACAGCATAGCGCCGCGGGATGAGTCGCTGTCGTCAACACCCGCCCAACATGCTGTATCGATACACGGTGCATGTTAGGGATATCGATCATGCAACAGTTACACTTTTATATATATATACTAGCCGCAAAGCCGCCCTCCGGGCGGACTTTTTGGCTAGCTCCTGCGGGGGGCTTTTGTGGGCCTTCGGCCCACCAAACACAGACTCTCCAGATAGCCCTTCTAACTTCCTGAAATCATGGATGTAGAAATGTATGTATTAACGCCAACCCATTCACATCACCCCAACCCATTCACCACCCATTACCCCTCACCCCCACCCCTTCAATCACCCATTACCCATCACCACACCCATTCACTCACCCATTACCCATCACCCCCACCTATTCCTCACCCATCACCCCCAACCCAAACACCCCCCACCCATTCACTCACCCATCACCCCACACCCCCTTACCCCTCACCCCACCCATTCACTCCCCATTACCCATCCCCTACATCAAGGTTTCCTCAATTCTCGCATCCCACTTTTTTTTTTCACAATTCTCGCTAATAGGCTACTAAAAATGAAAAATAAAAATAAAAGTGATCGGATCATCTCATAAGTGGGCTTCAAACCTTCCCCTGGTCAACCTGGTTCCAAAACTGTGCCATATGATGCGATTCCGCCACGGGGGGCGGAACCTATACCACACACACCACCAACACACACACACACACACACCACCAAAAAAAAACCAAAAACAACCCCAGACACAACACTTCCTATATTATTATTAATATATAAATATAAAAAATAAACCGGATAAAATTTATTATAAGGGGGGAAAAGGGGGACAACCGGGGTCCCCCGAAAAAAAGTTACCCGTTTAAGGGTATTTATTTACCCCAACGCAATTCGCTCAATCATTTTAGAAAAACGAAAATATAAATGGAAAGGAAAAAATTTTCTTTTTATAGCCCCTTTTTATAAGTGTCTCACAAAATTTTTGGTTAAAGGGAAAAAATTTCACCAATTTCTTCGTGTCTTAAGATCAAGCGTGTTTTCTTTTTTATGTGATAATTTTAAGAAAAAAACATTTCCGAAATTTTCAGATCTTTTAATAATATTATTTTCTTTTTAATTAATTTAATAAAAATATTATTTAATAAATAATTAAAAAAATAAGAATTAAAATTTTAGGAATTTTGGGTAATGGGCCCAATAACACTGAAAACAGGTTTTAAAATTCTAAAAATAATCCAAAGCTCCAATTCACCGAAATCAGAAAAAAAACGAAAAAAAATTCTACGGGTTAACCAAAACAAAAGTTCCTATACCAGGTTTATTGGATACAAATCTCAAAATAAAAAAGGATAATAGGGTTGCTCTTAATTTCCCCTTCCCCAACCTCCTCACCAGCAAAAACCAAAAGTTGGAAAAACACTAAATTGGGGTTTATCACCCTCACTCCCTCCTACTTTCCAGGCCAACCCCCTATAACAATTCATAAAGTTTAAAAGTTGTTGTTTTCCCACTAAACCTTTATAAGTAAAAACGTACTCCATACCTTCGATTGGGGGGGAAACCCCCACCCAGAGGTTCCACTCGGTTTCCTAAAGAGATCGAGGGGTTTTCCTTTCTTTTTCCCTTCTTCCTTTGCGTCCCAGTGATAGAAAAAAATATGGCGAAACCTTTCCAATAAATTGGGCGGGATAAAAAAAAATTTTATTTTTAAAACTAAAACTTATATTTATTAATTTAAAATAATAATATTTTATTTTTTAAAAGTTTTTAAAATATTTATTTAAAAATTTTATATATTTTTTAATTTTTTTTATTAATAATAAATATATTCCCTTACCCCCCAAATCATTTAACTTTTTGTAACGGATCAAATTAAACCATTTTCTGGTTCAGGCTTCTTCACCCCCAAAAAAAATTTTTTTCCTCGCCTTCATACTTCCCTCCAGAATTTCAAAAACCCAAAAAAGTCCAAAAAAATGAAATTCGGGACTTTTTCCCCCCTTTTTAAATCAATTTGGTTTTCTATCCACCCAAAGAAAAAGAAAGTTGGGGACATTCAATTCTAAATTTTGCTTTAAAAAAAATTTTAAAGGTATTGCACTTAATTTTCATTTCACCAAGAGAATTTACATTTGGGAACTTTTTAAAATGATTTCCCAAACCCTTCTCATTTATTCCTACTTATAACAACCAATAGGGTCGCAATAACTTTTTCCCTTATCTAATTTATTCCCTTTCCCCCCCACTAAAATAAAAACGGGTAAACCACTAAATTTTCTAAACCCCGAACTTGGTTTTAAGGCTCACCTTTATTAGTAATTGGTCAATCAAACGACAAAGCTCAACCAGGTAATTTTGGGGTCTAAAAAAATTGGGGGTTATTTTTAATGTAACATGCAATTAAAAAAACCATTTCCTAACTTTAAAAAGGGTTAGGGGATTTATAAAAATTATCTTTTTTAGAAGGATCTTATTGTCATTAAAAATTTTAAAAATTACGGTCCTTTCTGGTGGGGTTTTAAAAATTCCTCCTCAAAATATTCACTTCTCTGCCTCCAACCCAGATCTTCCAATATTTTTAAAATTTGTTCCCGCTCTCTGACACGTACAGTCAAATTTTTTTAAACATTGCCCCACCTCTTCAATATTCACATTTTTGTACCCGGTTTTCCCAAAAACCACTTATTCCAGATTTTCTTTTGGGTGCCCGGAAAGGTTTATTTTAACGAAATTTTGGGCTTTCCAACCTTTGTTTTTCCTTTTTAAATTTAGTTTCTCCCGCCATTTTTACTCTTTTCAAATTGTTTCATGAGATTTTGTGCAAATTTTTTCCCTCCTTAACAAGTGGCTCCATACAACCTAGGATCAGAAAAGAAAGTTTAAATTGGGTACCCATTGTCTCAGCTTTCATATTCCACTCCGGGCTTTGGATACGGGCCAAGGGGAAACCTTTGCCACAAGAGAAATGTTTTATTGTTCTGACCTTTCGAATCTTTTATTTGGAGAAAGGGGGGGGCCAATGTTTCCCCAACAACTTTCTTTAAATTTGGGGAAATAATCCCAGCGTTTCTAAAAAAAGTGTGGGAAAAAACTTAATTCCCTGAAACCTTACAATTTGGGACCCAGCTCAATTATTAAAACCAAAACCTACTATAATGTATAATATTTAAATACATAGCGTATCCTTTCCCCAGTCGGCTATGTCTATGTTATCCTTTCTAGAGGTCTACCTACTGACGGAATTCTTCCCCATTTTTTTGGGAGCCCACGACTCCCCCTTTATGCTGTTGACGGTTTAAACAGTTCCCTAACTTTATTCTCCACACCTTTTTTTAATTTGGGGCCAAATAATAGTACCCTTTCGCTTTACTTATTGATTTCCCTTTTGCCCTAAATGCCCTGATCCTTTTTAAAATTTTAATTTCCCAGGGCCGTTGTTCATTTTATGGGAAAAACCCAATATAGTGTACATTTTTTAACTGCTGTTTATTTAAAAACAAAACTCCTTCTTTATCACAAATTGATCTAAAGACTTTGGATATTTAGATCTGGGTATCCCCCTTCTAGTACTCTTCATTTTTCCATCTGAGGTCCTCTCGTTGCTTTTCCCTTGTTTTCTTCTTTATTTTTTTCTAACCATCTTTTTTTACCGAATCAAATTATTTTACGGGTTACTAACTTGTTGCTACAGGTTCTTTCTCCCTGTTTATATTCTTTTTGATCCCTATAGTCTCTCATTTAAGATCCCCTTTTCACCCTGGGTGACTGGTTCGTTTTTTAAGCACTGACACTAACGGTTGGTGGTCTGTTCTGATGAAAACTTTGGTTCCCCAAAGGAAATGGAAACGTCTGAGGTTTAAAACTATCCTGGGGGGGGGCTTCCCTATCTGTTGTGAGTACGCGTTTCAATGGCTTAATTTTTTTTGGGAAAAAGTAAGAGATTACTGGGCCTGCCCTGTTCATAACTGCATTAGTACTGCTCCTAATGGGTTTGATTAGATCGGTATCCAACAAAAAAAGGTTTTATTGTTTTAGCCTTATTTAAGATGGGAGACTATCAGTATATTTTTTAGTATCTGAAAGCCGTCCGGCCCCTTGACCATTCAAGGGTTTTCTTTCTTAGTCAAATTAGTGATCGGCACAGCTTTTTTGCGAATCCTTCTATGTACCTCTATAGAAACCTACCTTTCCCCAGAAATCTTTTTTTCCCTTGATATTAGGGGGGGGTTTCTTTTTTCCACGGCTTCTTGTTTTTGGGGTTGGGGCGGAAACTTCTTGGTACACAGTCCTAAAAAAACTAACTTTTTTTTTGCCCAAATTTTACATTTGGAAAAAATTTTATTTGATCCAAATTTTAATCGATTTTCAAATAAATATCGACCCTCTCCAACAAGACCTCGAACGGGTGCCTCGGGATGATGTCAAGAAAATTTTTTAAGCAGTTCTCTTTCAGAAAAGGGGGTTAAAAACCCCTGGGCTAATTGCGAGAGAAAATTTCCCGCACGAATTCAACCAAAGGGGTTTTTTTAAACCTTATAAGGTTTCCTTACTAAAAGTTGTTAAAATCACTACTCTCATCCAACAGTTTTTGTAATAGCATTTTTCATATTAGGGGGAAAGTTTCTAGCCGCACGGGACTTACTAGCTCTCCAATTTTTAGGTAGGGGGGTTTTTATCAGTGGCTAAATGTTTATTTACTTTCCCTTTAAACCGACCACATCCTATTTTCCCCATTTTGGGTTTTTAACCTATATGGACTTAACCAGCAGCGGGAGTTTCTATTTTGTCCTTCTCTTCCCTTTTTCTCAAATTTTAGCTATTAAATCCTTGGCTTTCTCCGGACCTATATTGATCCCTACACGGTTTTGGATCTAACACCTGAATTGAGCTGGCTCAGTTTTTTAGTGCCAGTTCTCCTTCATCTAAAAATAAATCATTTATGGTGGTTTTAAAGGCGAAAAAATGGGGTCTCTCCTGTCCACTTAGGTGCTTCCCAAACCCCTTTTTTCCCGAAAACCGTATTTGTTCCTGTCGAGTACCCCACCTTTTAGCATCACTGTCGGGTAACATAGCGTTTCTATTCTATGGGGAGACAGCGTGTCCTTCGTATCCCCGTGCCTTTTAATTTTTTTAGTTTTTACTCCATACCTGGCTAAAAGTTACCAGAACTAACTTTAACTGTCCATTCTGTTATTAACTATTTGGGAGAAAGATGGTCCTTTTTTTAGTACCGGCACACATAGGGGGTATATTTTGCGCTGTCTTTTTTTAGGGTCAACCCCGAGAATGGTTCCCCCTACCTCGTCCCCTGGTAATTTTAACCATGAGTTCTTTTTGTTTATGGTCACGCTTTGCTGTATTTTTTTATGCCGGCTTATTTAGACGCTTACTTGCACTCCATGCTCTTAAAAGCCTTATGGTGCCCTATCGGTGTTCAAAAAAAATTCAACGGGTAAATTAGGTTTGCCCACATGACCTTTTTTTTTGTAATTTTTAGAATTTCTTCTAGTCCATATATATCCCCCACCAGGGCTTTGGGGGGGGATAAATACTGGGCTGGCACTAAAACATTAACATTTATGTTCTATCTGTCCATGGTTTTTTTTTACTTTCACTGACCAAGATTCTCAATCCTTGCCTTTGCCCGTCAAATAGGGAGTTTTGTGGGTTTTTATTTTTTAATGGAAGTTTATGTGCGTTTTTTTATAAAACCCCTCAGGGGCAAAGGTTGGTAGAGACGTGAGTTGCAAAGTGCGCGTCCCGTGCATTTGGTCAGCGGTTCGAGTCGCCTAGTTCTGCTGAGGGCGGGGCTTTTTATAAAAATCCAAAAACCCTTTTAGTTGGTACTTGCAAAGTGTTAGTAGGATGAAAAAACTTTTCTTTCTTTTCTTCTTTTAAGTGAATATTCGTTCCTGTGTCTAATAAAACTTCTGTGACGGGTTTTTCATAAGGCTAAAGGGATTTTTGGGCATCGATGTTAACTAGTCACCTGGAGAACACTTTCCTCCCGGACAACTCGGATGCCTCCTACATTTCCCACTCTCCAGCAAACAAAGCAAACGTGGGTACTTGGGTTTCCCTTTGACAGTCTTGCTGAGTGGTTTTTATTTTTCAGTAGGGCAAAACGTCTGGGGGTTCCCTTTTCCCAAACTAAGGGGATCTTCTGGTCTTTTCCTACTCTCAAATCTTGTAATTTTCCCCCCCATTTCCTTCATCTGTGTCGCAGTTTTTTTACTTCTGTCTGATGGGGACAGTTCCTCGAGTTCCTGTTATTTGGGAAAAGTACTTGGGAGCGGGTGTTATCTCTGATAGCTGTAGGTTCTGGTTTTCCCCGTATATCCTATCGTCCCCCTTCCCTTGCTATTGCCCCCTCGGTCTCACTTCTCTTGAAATTTTTTCCCGTGGATTGGGTTTATCCATGAAAAACCGAATTTTTCCTACTTTGACTTGGGAATCCCTATCAGTTTTTTTTTTATAAACTTTCCCTCGGGGAATTCTCCTGGAGTTTTGACTTTTTCTTCCCAATTTGGGGTATTTACATTTAAAATTTAGTTTCGAAATCTTGGGATTTCCAGCCAACATACTTTAACCTCGAAATGCTGTTAAGGATCCCGTCACATTTTTTTTTGTCTGTTTGTTTTTCTATAAACAAAAAGTTGGAAGTCCCCTATTTTAAAAATTTATTTTCTTAGGGTATTTTGTTGTATAACGCTAACGGGGGGGCCACTCTTGACAATGGATCCCCTTTTTCCCCGAAATCCCCGAACAACTCTTTTCTTGGGAAAAAAAAATTTTCAACTTCCCTCGCTTCGATTCCCCGCAAATCATGAGGTTCAGCATTCGTATATCTCGTCTTTACCAAGACCTCACTGGCTCCTGACATTTCCTTTTCCCCTTCTATCTCTCAACAAAACTCGAGCTTTTTGTTCTTTCCACTTCTTTTTCAATTTAATCATCCATCTAACCGCTCGTATTGTTCGAAAGTATGTCTTCCTTGGGGGCACCTTCCTCCTTTTCCCAAATCTTTGTCCAAAAACCCCTTTTCCATTCTCCGAAAAAAATCCAAAACCCCCATCTGAAAAAAAAATTTAAATTTTAAGAGATATTACTGGTCTAGGTTGGTTTTTTAAAGGGGTATATAGCCCCCGACAACAGTAGAAGTTGCTACTTGCCGGGGGGTCATAAAACCTAACACTGACAACCGTTCTTATAATTTCTATGGTGGGTAAAACCCCGGGCCCCAAAGCCTGCATGCAGCCACGCCTAGTAGTTGTGCATGATTACATTACGGTTTCCGTATAAAAGTCCGCCCATTTTGTTTAAAATGCACTCCATCATGCGCTATGTCTTTTGGGATATGGTTTGGCGTTAAAGCTTAATTTCCTATACTGAGTTAGTTTAGTGTTCGATTTGTTTTTATCGCTTTTGTATTTTATCGTATGTTTTTTGTCAAAACCCCCCTAGCGTAATGGTCTGTTTTATCCTTGGTTCATATGCAAATCCCTTTTCTAAAAGGGCACGCTGCCCCTAAGGCTTCTACTACCTTCCCAATCTTTCCCACATGTTCCCCCCTTACGGGTTTTTTGATGTATTATGCCAACCATAGGGTAAATAGCTTAAAATTTTTTTGCAAAACTCCCTTCAATCTATAACTAAAAAAAGGTTCAAAACTTGCCTGTGGCGTCTATAAAATTATGTTCGTTAGGATCATTATTCCCCGGTCTGAGGGACTGACTATGACCAAATAGCGCTACCCCGTACATGGATGTGATCACTGAGCACTGGCACTTGATAAAAAAAAAAAGGAAAATTTGTTTGCACGGGATAAGGGGGAAACCCCAAATGGATCCCGAAACCCGCTGCCCCCAACTTTAGTGCCCCCTCTTTGGGGGGTAGATTTAATTTTAAGGGCCCCCAAACCTTTCGATTTCGCGCCACCACCCCCAAAAGGGGAAAAAAAAAAAATCTATAAAGATTTTTGAGTTTATAGGAAACGGGACTTAATGAACGACTCGTTAACAGGGGCTTTATAATCACACGACAGTAATCACATCACGCTCAATGGTTTCACCGAAAATTTATCGAAAAAATAATCCCCCAAAAGACTAACTTTCATCCGGGCTTAAACGAACAAAGTTTCCCATACCAGTATTAGGTACATACCCATTAAAAATAAAAAAACGGAGTACCATAGGGCCTAGTTATAACTGGTGTCCAGCTGGTCACCAACCTCGCTCCACTCACAACACACAAGTATCGCCCCCACCCAAAAACGTGGGTCAATCAGGGTATCAACACGCACTCCCCCAGCTACGTTTAGGCACCAAACCCCTGATAACATATCATAAGTTACAAGTCGTCATGACTAATCAATGCATAGACATCTTATAAGTACACGTCACTCACATAACTTCTGAGGGTTCAGGGGAAACATCCCAAACGACCTTTCCCCTCGGGTGTCGGGTTTTAAAGAGATCGAGAGGGCTGTCTACCCCTTTTCTCTTCCTTCTTCCCCTGACGTCACCATGACTACGAGACATAAACAATGGAGGAAACCATATCCAAATGAATGGGGACTGAAGAGGGAAAAAAAATTTTTATTTTTTTAAAAAATGGCTAATTATATTTATACTTTTCTCTCACCACTCAATGAAACTTTGCATTTTGTTTAGTCACAGGATTAACCCATTTTCTCGCGTTACAATATATAAATGATATAGCGAGGCATGCCTGAGAGCTTCCGCGGGTCTAGAGTGAAGGGGGGGGCCGGGCAGCAGGATGGCGCCCAGTAGGTTTTAAAAAGGACCAAAGGTGGCTTACTTTTATAGAGGACTTAAAATTAGGGGAGGTGTGGTTGTATGACATAAAAAACTTAAATTTAATCACTGTTTTTGAACGTCTCGAACAAATGTTTTGTTTAGGACCGCAGGTGGCCATGATCGGATGAGGGGGGATGAGGGGCGCAAAAAGAGGAGGGCAGAACGGAGAAAACAGCCTTTTGGTTTGGGCCACCTCCCCCAAAACTTTAATATTTTGTTATCCTGTCCTTGAGCTGTTATTATCAGGAATAAAGAAAAGACAAGGAAGCCATCTTAAATTCTACCACAGTTCCTCCCTTTCACCCCATACACCAACCATCCCATTATCCCTCACGATGACCTCTCCATCCCCTTTGCCCCACCGCCTTTATCTTCCTCCTCAAGGTTACAACACTGGATTTCCTGGTAATTCATCGCAAGTCTCCAGGATTCCCCCCAAGTTGATTTAACCTTATCGGCAGAAAAAACATTTCCTCGGGTTTTTCATTACTGGGTTCTGTGAAGGGATTTGAAATGGTGGTGGGGCGGAGGAGAAGAAGAGGAAATGAGAAATGAGGAGAAAAAGGAAAAGACGCAAGGAACACAATGATGAAAAATACGAAGACTACCAATACAAGAGAATTATGAGAGTGGTACGGAAACGAAGAAGATGAGACAAAAGAAGAGGAAGCTGAGGACGAGAAGGACGGAGACAAGAATGACGAAAAGAGGGAAAGAAATTTAAAGGGGGAAGGAAATAATTCGTTAGAGAAAAGCCTTGACCGGTGAGCTTCTAACTGCCTTTCTCCCTTGCTCCGGATATTTTCTCTTCTCTTTTGAAAAAATTGATCTTTGGGCTTTACTGGAATTTTTTTTTCTCTCTCTTTGCAAACATGTTCGTTGGATGTTGATGAATTCCGTTTTATGTTCCTTGCATGTGTTGTGTGTGTGTGTGTGTGTGTGTGTGTGTGGTGTGTTCGTGTGTCGGTGTGTGTGTGTGTGTGTGTGTGTGTGTGTGTGTGTGTGTGTGTGTGTGTGTGTGTGTGTGTGTGTGGGGTTGTGTGTTTTTGAAGGAACAAGCCCGAGACAAGGCAACAGTGGCCCAGAAATGTAATTTACTACGCAACACAAACTTTCCTTCGACAAACACTGCAGAGAAAACTTCTTTGCTGAGTACTGTCGGGACAACAAAAACAGGGAAGCAAGCGTAATACAATCCCCGGAACCTCACACACACTGTGAAGACCCTTTCTTAAGGCGAATCTCGAGGCGCTGCCGGGGAAAGCGAAAGGAAAAGTATCACCAGAAAATTTGTTATTGTTCCTATTTTTTCACTTCATTAACGAGCGTTTAACTGAAAGGTACCTTACCACACACACACACACACACACAGATATAAATGTTTATCACATGTTTATCGAACAAGGATGAAGTAAATGGGGGGAAAAGGGTCGCAGAATTGAGTGTAAGAAAAGTAATTCCGTCGAGACAAGGATCCCATGAGCTAGACAAACCGATGACGCATTGAGTATAATAACCCATCAGTGATAATGTTCCTAGGGTGAGGCCACGAAATAAATTATCAGCAAAGTTGTCTCTTCACCCTCCCGTCCTTCACCAACAATCCTTCTGGTTCCTCCGCTGCCAAAACTGATATGAACTGTCACGCCGTGTGCTTCATCAGTAGTAGCTATGTCTTGTGACGCCAAATCATCATCATAAATGTTTTCCCCCCGTAAAGCGAAGTGGTCTCGGACGGAGGACGAAAGGAAATCTTGGTGACAAATTATTTTTCTTTAAAATAAAAAAGGAATGGCACGGGAAAAATATAAGAAGTAACAAAAATCCCCCTAGCTAGAATCGCTAGAATTGCTAGTCCCCATAAAGAATACAAGTAAGAATTGAAATGGATAAACAATGAAACGAACACCCAAAAAAATCTCATTATTATTACCCATCTTTGGGTAATGCTGGGACCTCACACCACCACACCCCATCCCCTTGCTCAAGGGGGACAGTACCGCCCGAATTTCCACAGTGGAACAATCTTCGGGAATGAGTGGGGTCGGGGATCGAACGCCGGACAATTCGAGGTATCACTGTTAGCAGTTCACCTCACTTCTCGCCAGGTGGCCATAGTGTCGTCTCTCAGAAATGAGGAAAGGCGCTTTAAAGTAATCAGTTAGGCATTTGTATTGTTTTTTATCAGCTGATGCAGTACTTCAATGAAGTTTTTAGTATCCAATGTATATCATAATATGCATACTCTAATATTAATAAAAGAATGTCATCGTTGGAGTGAAAAAAAAAAAATAGAAGGAGATTTAACAAATACCAATAGAGGAGGGCCTGTTACAATGTTAAAACAGTCAGTTCTTACAGACATGCCAATGAAAATACAACAAGAGACTATATTAAGCCAACTCATGAAAGGAAAACACATGTATGTCTATAACCCATTTAAATAATGGCATACATTATGAACAGGTGGCATCCTTACCCCCGCAGCCTGTCACGCTGCCAGGTGCACGATTATCAGTTTAAGCTGTGCGAGCGGTCCGTAAACAATAACATACAGGCACGTCACGATGACTGTGTTTGATGTGCTTTTGGCAGACTGCAAGTCTGATTCAAGAAAAAAAGTAGAGAAAACATCCATGTTGGTTGAAGTCAAAGGTGGGTGAAATTTCCGTCAGCAAAGAAAGAAAACCCCAACGAAGAAAGTTATGGGAAAATAGATGTCGACGTAGGGGGAGGATGGAAGGCTACAAGATTTCATGCTATCTGTTCTAGGCATTTCATTAACTGGATTGGAAATGGCCCATCCTCTTCGCATCCTGATCCAAAATTGTTTGCCTACAATGACTGGGTCAAGAAACTCTCATATAAAAGGCCATCAAATCCCTGGCAAATAAAATAATGTTCAAGTAACAGGTGGCAGGATCTAGTTTGTCCTGCTGTGCTAATGTCCTACCTCAAGAAGCTGTGGCTGAAGTCATCATCAGTGAAAATGGAGATGAAGTTGGCCCACATTACAGAATGAACAGTTATCATCTTAAAAGGTAAGACATTATTGTGAATGGGGTTTGAAAAGTATGAATTTAAATTAGGGTAACAGGTCCCTTACTCCAAAACCCCGATGATCATTTAATTGGGGTATTACTCTCACCAAACAGGTTGTAATGACGAAGTTTCGCGGTGTTTTCAGAGACACCAAATATTATTTTTTGGGCATACAATAGGTGCTTGTTGTAATGGAGATAATTTTATTTTGCGAAAAAAAAGTATACTTTGTGGTTAAAGTTAGGTTAGGTTTCATTAAAACCTATAAGGTTAGGTTAGGTTTAATTAAAACCTTTAAGGTTAGGTTAGATTTCATTAAAATCTGTAAGGTTAACTTAGGTTTAATTTTTTTTTTCTTTTTCTTTTTTTTCGCAAAAATAAAAAAAGCATCATTAGAACAAGCACCTATTGTGGGCCCAAAGAAAAATAGTTGGTGTCTCTGAAAACGACCGCGAAACTCTCCCATTATTACCCCCAAACATTTTTATCATGATCATGCTAACTCACCTAACACAACACATGCTACTTTCAAAAAATGTTAACAAATTTTCTATTTTTTCCTAATGGTGAGGGGCAAAACCATCATTTTGCTCTGAGTACACAGTGGGGGCATAGAGCTAAATACGTAATCTAATTTACAGAACCGAACCATATTTCGTGCTAACTTAATTATTGTGTCTCTTTATGATATCTGTTGATGGCCATGGGAGGAGCCAGGCTGAGGTTTTTGGGACCTAATTCGAGTATAAAGTTTCATCTGCACAGCAAGAGCTGTCCCCCATAAAAGCCAATATCAGGCCTCGCTTTTTTGTTTTTTCAGTAAAAAATGTGATTTACAATAGGGTTACACATTTACTGAACCACAATTATGAGGTTAGATTACAAGCAAAATGTATATTAAGGAAAAAATGGATGGGTTTTGTTTTAATATTTTGTTAAGCATCGTAACCAATATATGTAAGCTAACAGTGGAAAAAAAAAAGGTTATATAAAATATGCAATGATTTCTTGTTTCAGCAACACTTTACCTACACCCCGATGCTTTATGATGTCCTACCTAAAGAACCAGCAGGTGAAGTCATCATCATTGAAACTAGAGATGAAGTTGGCCCACATAACAGTATGCAACAGTCATCATTTTTAACGGTAAAAAACTATTGTGCATGAGGTGGGGAAAGGGTAAGGGAAAAGAGTACTTGTGTGAAAGAGGTGTTAGTATAGGCCAAGCGCTAGAACAAGAAAGAAGGGAATGTCTGGATAGAGAGAGGTGGAGGGCTCTGCTGTGGCCATCCCCTTGGGGACGCTCCCGGAGGGAGCGAGGCGTCAGAGATACCTAGATAATAGAGGTGGTATATATGCATTAAATTTTTAGTTATGTCAATATTCGCAAAAAAAAAAAAAAAACAGTTGATGGTTTTCATGGCAATACTCGCATAAACAAAATTTAAGGCCCGTATCAAGAGTCATGATGAAGGTCCAGGACGAGCGACGAACGACTGAGGAAGAGTACCATAAAAGGGATATTTTTCAGAACGAAGAGCTGTGACGAAAGTCGTCGTTGCTCTTCGTTCTGAAAAATATCCCTTTTATGGTACTCTTCCTCAGGCGATCGTCGTTCGTTCGCTCGACATTTATCATGACTCTTGATACGGGCCTAAGGGCCGTAAAATTTTAAAATCTTTCGCCAGTGTGGCGAAAGCGTTCGCCAGGCCCTCAGTGATTTCTTACTTTTGTAAACGTCACGAGCGCTCCGCCAGGCGCTGCTCCGCCAGGGCTGGCGGAGGAGAAGTATTGGAATAGCCTGGCGAACATGAGTTCTGGTGAGACATCCCTCTCACCGGGCGATCAATATTTTTTGCATTCAGTTTATACTTTTTACAAAACTATTAGGCATGTCATGAGATAGAAAACCCATTTCGACGGTAAATATGTGTATGGCAAGTTTTTTCATAGAAAATAAGTCAAAATATATTTTTTTCAAAACACCATCGAAGTTCCCAGCACAGCAGACAGCACCAGGCACCTCCACCCCCCGAGGTGAGTGTATTTTGCCTTTTCGTCCAATATTTTTTGCTTTAGGGACCATTTTCCATAATAGTATGTATACATTGGATGTTTTGGTGATGGCGTCTTTGCATTGAGCTATATCAGAGGCCTCGCACCCTCGTAAGTATTACAGCGTCCCTGATTATATATTTCGAATATCATTGTGCTCCGCCGCACTGTTCAATATTTTATTTCTTTGGTGAATCAGATGAAATTTAATTTTTTATTTTGCACAATATCAGGTTATGTTTTGGTGATGGCGTCTTTACATTGACCTATGTCAGAGACCTCTGACCCTCATATATTACACGTGAGACGTGCTTATAAAATTGTGCTCCCGCCAGTAAATTAATTTTATTTCTTTGGTCAATCAGATGAAATTTAATGAGTTATAAGTTTTGTTACAATTAGACGGGTAGGTAAAATTCAAGAGTCTTACCCGCCCGTATTAGTGGGGCTTTATTCCTCCAGACGACCGCCTCCATACCTCCAAATACCCCTTCAGATACCTCTAAAACGTAATTATAAAGTTGGGTAGAAATATATACCGCCTTCAACATCCCCATGCCCCCTAAATGACCACCCCCGGACCTCCTAATTAATATTACTAACTTAACCTCACTGTAACCTTACCAAATACCTCCTAGCAAGACCTAAGGGCGGAAAAGAAGGTATTAGTTTACACTAGGACCGAAATTGCCTACACAATTTGGAGTGTGGTTTCTGTTTACCTTATTGGATTCTAGGAAACATTCTCTCTATGAACTTCCGTCACAAATCATTACTTTGAGATATGACAAGTTGTTTATAGGGAGGCGAGAGACAAGTGTTTACGTGCTCTTCTTCCTCTTGTGACCTGCATCGCCTTATTTCCTTACCGCGGACACTCTTTTCATGTAGATTTGGCTTTAGTTATGATGTTGAAGCTTGGGATTAGGTTATGTTATGTTTGTGAGTCAAAAGGTGGGGTTTGGTTAGTTTAATTTTCATATCTCATATACACTCCGGTATTATTCTAATGTTTGCCCATACTCTCCCTCTCCCACAAAACAAGCTTGGGGACCTGGGGGAATATGGGATATTTGGCTGGGGTACAAAATATGCGTCGCAACCACATAGTTTTTGAGTTAGTGTATTGAAAAAATTCCCTAGATGTAGGGAAAATTCATTGGATTTCTTCTGAGTCCAGAGAAGTGTGAACCTGACGATCCTCACAGAATGATGATCGAAGTGTCGAGAACCTCCCAACCCCCCGCTAGGAGGTTAGGTTAGATTTGTTTCGGTTAGGTTAGGTTATATTTGGTTAGGTTAGGCTTGGTTAGGTTAGGTTAGGTTAGATTGGATTTGGTTAGGTTAGGTTATCGGTGGGTCAAGCCCCCCGGTAGGTTAGGTTAAATTTGACTAGGTTAGGTTAATTTTGGTTAGGCGAATTTCTCGAAAGTTGTTTCGTAGTCTATATGAAACCATAGTCGTTTCGTACACTCAGCTCAGAGTTGAACTTTACTACTAGAGTTACGAAACGACATCACGTATGTACGCAAAACTCAAAATCAGTGTACGAAACAACGAACAAAACCTGGGTACGAAACAACTTGTGTACGAAAC
>JACEEZ010007548.1:30000-38675 GCA_016584305.1 Chionoecetes opilio
TTATTGTAGGTGTTTAAGAGTCTAGAGACATTTTTTTTTTTAATTGTAGATGTTTTGTTTTAATTGTAGGTGTTAAAATTAGTTTGCGGAGTTGCGATTGCGAAAAAGCCTATTTGAAAAAAATTGCGGAATTGCGATATGGACTGGTGCAGGTCGGAATTGCGGAATTGCGATAGCGGAATTGTAAAAAAAATTGTGATGCCCACTTTTGAATATAGTAGACCACAATACAAAGAATGTTGGTGCAAATCATAATGGATGAAAAGCTGTCTAAACTATTTTAGGATTACTTAAACTAGTTGCATTGCACAAGTCCAGTGAAGTTGAGAGAGAAATATTATTTAGTAATCCTTATAGTAACCTAAGCTTTGGTCATTTATGACATTTAAAATTTTTTTTTCCTACACCTATTTCTGCACTTTCGGGGTGTCGCATAAACTAAAATTTACACTACCAAATCCATACCCACTAACCTAACCTGGACATTGGTTGTGTAGGCTAACCTGAATCAAGAGTAATTGGGAAATAACTGCAAAATGAGGCATTTCCGACAATTTTTAATAAGACCATCATTCTTAACACACCAGAATACATAGGAATAGAACAATTTTAACCACATACTAAATTTAAATGGTTGAAAGTACCAAAATATCTTAGAAACACTGCTAAATGGTCAGATTTACAAGTTGAAGACGGTTATAACTACGTGCCTTGTAATGTATTAAACTGCAGTAGAACCGAGGCAGGTGTTGCTTCTTTAAATGAAGATAACTGTTAAAAGTAGTGACACATTTCTAAAAATACACTTTTTAGACGCTTTGACGGAAAAACACTCCATTTGTAAAAGTATCAATAATAACCTAATCAAACCATTAAACTAACTTAACCTAACCCTCAAACTAACCTAACTTAGCCTTGCCCTTAAACTAACCTAACTTAGCCTTGTCCTTAAACTAACCTAACTTAGTCTTGCCCTTAAACTAACCTAGGCTAAGAAAATTTTTATGTTTGCACAACATTTTATTGTTACTTTCACACTCGTTCTCACCCATAGAAACAGTAGAAAGGTGAAAAATACTTGAATCCAGACACAGTCATGTTCTAACTATTAGCCCAGTAGGTTCAGTACTGCTGTACCAAAGGCTACATCAGACACCCATTCATCACAATCACCAGTAAAATTGCAGTTTAGTACAATATCCTCTACTGACCAAAATTCTCCTGACATAGCTGGGGGGCTGCGCCCATCCAGACCCCCACCCCCGCTAGTTAACTAACCTAGTCTGGGCACTGATTACTTATCCTATTATAACCTTGCTGGGAGGAGGGGGGGATTTCGCCCCTCCAGACCCCCCATGTGTTATATCTCATTTCCGTCGGGTTATAGGGATTAGAAATGCTGCAAATTGCCAGCTCTATAACTTGAGGACGGTTATAACTCGTGCCTTGTAATGCTTTAAACTGCATTACAGTAGAGCCCAATCACCAAGTAAACATCTTCTCCACAAGCCTTATTACTTAACTCACTGAGGCCTGAAGCGGTACAATTCTAGAGTCCTTTCCCGCCCTTATTAGCGGGGGGGGGGTTTTCCTTCAGACCTTCACAGATCACTTGTGATACCTCTAACACGTAATTATAAAGTGGGGGAGAGCTGCCCCTTCACCCTCCCTCCCCACGTAAACGCCCCCCTGAACCCCTCAAAAATATAATATGGTAAATATTACTATTCTAACCTCACTATAACATAGCCTAACCTCACTATAACCTAGCCTAACCTCACTATAACCAAGCCTAACCTCACTAATAACCTCCTAGAAGGACCCAAAAAAATGAATTACCTTACCTCAATATAACCTACCTGAGGTAGAGGACGGGGGCGCGGTAATCGCGCCCCCGACCCGGTTTTGCCGGGGGGCCCGACCATGCAACTCTATGGTTATATTTATATATTATATCGTCTTCTATACTTGTATATATATATATTATTATATTATAGTATATATATATCAATTTTTTTAATGTATTTCTTTATTTGAGCTTTTCAGCTTTTTTTTTTTGATGCTTTTTTTTTTTTTTTTTTGTGTTTATATTTTTATTTTTTCTTCATATTTTTTATAAATATTTTTTTATTTTAAGATTTTTTTATTATTTTTTACATATTCTTTATATTATATATCTCATATACATATATTATATATATATAGATATATGGTCCTTTGTATTGTGGTCTATTATATGTCTTTGTAATTGTGGTCAGTGGCGTACCCAGAAAATTGAAAGGGGGGGGGGGGCAATCATATCATCTATAGATTATATCATATATAGTCTATATATATATATATATCTGATCTATTATATAGTATATTATATATCTATATATAGATATTATATAATAGTTTCCCCCCCCCCCTTTCAATTTTCTGGGTAGCCACGACCCCTACAAGACCATATAATACCACAATACAAAGACCATTAAAGAACCACAAATACAAAGACCATATCAATACACCACAATACAAGACCTATAAATACACCACAATACCATAATGTTGGTGCAAAGCATAATGATATGAAAGTCTGTCTAAACTATTTAATGATTTACTTAACTAGTTTGCATTGTACTCAATCCTGTGAAATTGAAGAGAAATGTTATTAGTAATCCTTATAGTATCCTAAATTTGGGTCATTACGACATTTTATAATTTTTTTTCCTAAACCTATTTTCTGCACTTTTCCGGGGTTGTCCCCGCATCAAACTCAAATTTACACTCTACCAATCCATACGCATGCATCTTTACCTAGAATTGAGATCAGCTCAGTGTGTAAATAATAGCCTACCCTAACCAGGACTTTGGGTTGCGTAGCCTACCCTGAAGCAGGATTATTGGAAGATAACTGCAAAATGATGCATTTCCGACAATTTTTAAAACGCCATCATTCTTAACACACCAGAATACATATGGAATAGAACAATTTTTCCACATACTCAATTAATGGTTTTGAACAGTACCAGCATTCTTAGAAATGCTGCTAATGTCAGATTTACATGTTGAAGACGGTTTTATAACTACGTGCCGTTGTATGTAATTAAACTGCAGTAGAACCGCGTCAGGTGTTGCTTCTTTTAAAATGAAGGTGACATTTAAAGTTGTGACAACTGCTAAAAATCCTATTTTAGACGTTTGACTGGAAAAAACACTCCATTTGTACAGTATAAAATATTACCTATTCAAAACCATTAACTAACTTAATCTAACCTAACTTAGCCTTGCCCTTTAACCTAACCTAACATAGTCTTTGCCCTTAACTAACCTAGTCTAAGAAAAAAATTGTTTGCACAACATTTCCCATTGTCCTTTCACACTCGTGTTCTACCTATAGAACTAGAAGGGAAAATATTGAATCCAGACACAGTCCCCATGTTCTAAATATTGGCCCAGTAATGGTCAGTTACCTGCCTGTACCAAGGCTACATCAGACCCTATTCATCACATCACCAGTAAACTGCAGTTTAGTACAATATCCTCTATTGACCAAAATTCTCCTGACATAACTGGGGGCTGCCGCATCCAGACCCCCACCCCCACGAGTTACTACCTAGCCTGGGCAATGATTTACTTATCCTATTAGAACCTCGCTGGAGAGGGGGGGAAATTTCGCCCCTCCAGCCACCCCCATGTGGTTATACTCATTTCCGTTCGGGTGATAGGGATTAAGTGCTGTAAAATTGTCATTCGATAACTTGAGGACGGTTATACTCGTGCCTTGTATGCTTTAACTGCTTACAAGTAAAACCCATCACCACATAAAACAGCTTCTCCACTACAAGCCTTATTACTTAACTCCCTGAACGCTGTTAACTTCTAGTCCTTTCCGCCCTATATTAGCGGGGGGTTTCCTCCAGACCTTCACAGTCACTTGTGATTCTCTACACGTAATTATAAAGTGGGGAGAGCTGCCCTTCACCCTACCCTCCCCCTAAACGACTCCCATGAACCCCTCAAAAATATACTATGGTAAATATTGCATTCTGAACCTCACTATAATACCTAGCCTAACCTTAATCGCTAGAACCAAGCCTAACCTCACTATACCTCCTAGAAGGACCCAAAAATGTATTACTACCTTACCTCCATATAACCTAAACTAACCTGGTGAAAATTCATTTCCTGCAATTAAGTCTCCTAGGAGGTTATTGGTAGGTTTTTTGGTAGTTAATAGTGAGGTTAGATTAGTAATATTAATTTTGGGGGATGCCAGAGGATGGGGTCTCATTTAGGGGAGGCAGGGGGTTTGAATGGGCCATCTCACCCCCCTTTATATTTACGTGTTAGAGCTATCTGAAATGATCTTTAAGGTCTGAGAGGAAAAAAAAGCACTAATAAGGCGGGAAGGACTCTAGAATTTTTACCAGGTACTACTTAAACCTGTGAAAACACAACAAATACAGCTCCGTTCCGTTCACTCTATCCTGAGGCTTAGTTGTTTAATAATCTTTGTCGGTATATTTGGCTTCTTTATCATCTCTAAGATGTCATCACCCTTTCTACGTAACCTTTATAAGTCTTTGTGGCGTAGTGACGTCGAGCCTCAGCCTGAAGCCTGTGAAAGCATAATTAGCGCCCGGCCGTCACTTCCACTTGGTAAATATTTTTGATATTGGCTACGAAGACACCGTTCCGCTGAGAGTGCTCAACAGCTGGCTGCCTGGCTACGATTCATGCACCTAATCATCAACAAATTATCCTTAATCCAAGCTTTGCACCCTACTTAGTTCCTTCGTCCGCCATTCATTCCACATCCACTTAATATAGTTATCCTTGGGCCGATTCAAGGAAGCACTGTGTGGGCCTGTACGAATTTATCAATAATTAGCCCGATATAACAGTTCACGCTGCATGGCCGACATCGTCTTCATCCGATTTGGCCGCAACCAGTCGCCCTGCCGCCGTGCCCGATACGTACCCGCACAAGCCGCACAGGCCCGCATAACCCATTTTGCGGGTAACGCTTCTAAAATTTGTATCCTCCCTTCAGTTTTACTGTTAGTCCCATTTGAAATGGGATGTAGAGGTTTGAGCTGTCTTTGACGAAAAATGGACTTGGTTTTCACTGCAGAGCGAGTACCCACAATCCGAAGTCAAACGTTGACATACATGGCAATTTTCTATGCTTTCACGTTTGAAATGAACGGCTGGAAAAAGTGCAAGTGTCCCCAGTCCCCAGCTAACACAGTTACGTATTTTTTACGTATATCAAGTTGCGGTTTTGTAACTTTTACTTAGCAAAAAACTAACTAGTACGAATTTGTGTTGGACGCCCAGGTACGACCTAACTACGTATTTCACTACGTAACGGACAACCTTTTACACATTTAGCGAACCATTTGCACGTAACTACAACCTTTGTACTACCTTCTGATCACGTAGGCAATCCTGCTCACAACCTATTTGCTACATCCCATTACGTTTTTTGCTACGTTACTACTTACCTTCACACGCACTTGTGCACGTTTAACTACAACCTTTGTACTACCTTCTGATTCACGTTACCATCACCTTCTCACACCTATTTTGCTACATCCCATTACGTATTTTGCCTATGTTACTACTACCTTCAGCAAGCACATTGCATCAACCATATTGACGTCTACAACCTCTTTAACTACCTTTCTTTCACGTGACCATCACCTTCTCACAACCTATGCATGTCATAACGAAAGGTCAAGATGTGGTTATGTGACTAAGAGGCAAGTAAGCTTGCCCACCCCTGTTTAGGATGTGATCATTATAAGTCTTGCCACAGTATTATCTTTTTACTTAATATCCTCGTGGCCAATGTGAAAATATAACTCCTTCAGATTTTTTAATCCTACAAAATAAAATCTAGTAGTCCCAATATCCCATAATATCATGTTATGTTGACTTTTTTATTGATTATTAGTTTTGAATATATTTTAGTTTACCGTTTAAAAGTTTGAATCATTACTTTGCTTATAAATGAAGCATAACAATAATACCATTTAATAGACGAGACTTAAATTGTATACCGATATTAATTACATTTTCCTCTAATATGACCTAGATAGAAAACGGTTTCTACCATAGAACTATAATAAGAAACTGCTGCCTAATACCTTGGTGCCCTGCCTGAAAATTTACTATTTACTTCAATTAAATTTCTTCATCCCAGCATCGTATTTTTAAATGTAAACCTATGTAGTTCCGTCACAAATCGTAAATAAAAAAAAATAAAATAAAGGTGCTATAAACCGTGCTCAAGACGCTATACTACGTATCTTTAAATATTGTATCCACTATTCTTAATGTATATATTAACGTCTTAATCCTCTAATATCACGTTACATCATTATGTTATAAGTACGTAATTGAAACGTAAAACCACTAGTACTATATTGTACAAGAAACACGTATTTCGGTACGTCTTAATTACGTTGAAAAACGTATTGTAGCGACGTAACCCCAACACTACCTAAATACAACATACACAATTCACATTTAACGTTATACGGCCTACTTACGTATCTCTAACATATGGTATTCCACGTATTCATTATGTATATCTTAGTTTGATCCTTTACTATCACGTGACATCATGATGTTTAATACGTAATTGAAACGTAAAACCACTACGTACTATATTATTACTATTAGTAGAACGAACACGTTTCTGTAACGTCTTTCATCCGTTGAAAAACGTATTGTAGCGACTTAACCAAACATAGCTACCTAAATACAACATACACAATTCGATTAACGTAACACTTACGTAATTTCGAACATGATGTATCCACGTTATTCATGAATGTATATATGTTTTGATTCTCTAATAATCACGTTTACATCATGATGTTATAAAGACGTATTGAAACGTTTAAACCACTACGTAATAGATTGTAAGAAACACGTAGTCTATAACGTCTTATTACATTTTGGAAAAACGTAATCGTAAGCGACTAAACCAAACCTAAACCATAAATACACATACACAATTCAAGAGTGTACGTATGATTTTACGTATATATTACGAATTTTCTAACGTTCCAAACCTACCTTCCTCAAAACGTAAGGTTTACGTATTGTTTGGCTGGGTGTGATCACTTCCTACGGAAATCGCTCGCTGCTACCCATCACTCAGTTATAGAATGTTAAGGTTAGGTTTAGGTATACTTTGTGGTTAAGTTAGGTTAGGTTAGGTTAGGTTATACTTGTGTGTTGCTGAATATTGGGTCACTGGTATGGGGGTTTTATGACGTCAACGTTACTTGAATTTATGTATTTGGGATGATTTGATAAAGGATTTCACTTGATGGATGATTTAACTTATCTTTTACTTCACTATATGATTATAGTTTTGACCACATTTCTCACTACGGAGAGTACTGTACATGGGGGATACTTAAGGGGAAATGATACTCAGGTTTAGGTTATGGGATTTGCTGGCCACCAGCCCTGACGAGTATTTCACTATGATTACTCCCGGGGCACGTTAGATTAATATTAATATTAGATTGATCTTGGTAGTCGTGGTTGGTACGAGGGGTTATACCGAACAGGCTTGGACTCTTGGAAGTGTGGGGAATTATTTTCCTAATACAGAATAATCACCTGGGTTTTTATAATAACACAAGAACTTATTTGTAAATGATATCCTATTTATTTTGGTGAACATGGTAAGTCTCTCACTTGAGATCATCTTCAGCATATAAGGGTTAACACTATACCGAGAAAACTCTACTCGGAAATAAGAAACTTGACTTCACACCCTGACGTAGGAATTTCCTAAGTTATGAGATAAAGCTCTAATGAGCATAAATCTCCTTCACTAGAATTACTATTCAGGGAATTGCCCTACCACTAGGTAACATACCACTTAATATTTATAAATCACAACATGGAAGATAGGTATCTAGTAGAGAAAGAAAATGGCGAGACAGTGTTGTGCATGTGTTACAGTAAGACCATGTGGCCGTTTGAGGAGGTTTCGCGCCAACCTTGAAGAGCGCAGAGAGAACAAACTTTCGTTAATATCACTTATAAGGATGGGCGGAACATCTATGCCTTAGTGACACTGAACTGTACCTATATATTTATATAGAAATATATAGATGTAATATACTAAGGGAGAAAAACCACCGGAGCCCGGGCAGATGTCTTACCTTGAAGAGCGCAGAGAGAACAATGACTCGTGCCCTGCGGGCTTTCCGCACCAAAAAAAGGAACTTGTTTGGAGTCTCACCGTGACCTTAAATGAACAACTTATAATCCCGAACCAACTATTTAAGTAATGAAAACTCGCGTATCCCCGAAGAGGCCGTCCCTAATACAAACTGGCTACTTTGATGTAAGAGAATTTAATGTCTTTAATCTAATATTCACGAAGGATGGTTTTATATGTAATGTCGACATCCGAACACCTATTTCAGAGTGGAGTGGTATGGAAATCGTGTTTAGAACTTTGGTAGGCTTTCATTTTAGCGTGTATCATTATTACACCGCCCATATATGACCATAACCGATAACGATAGGGATTATTTTGAAAGCATGAGGATTTTAGAGGGTCCTAATTGAGAGAGGTTTGGAGAAAGAAAGAATGGAATACGTTAGTAGATACGCAGTAAATCTAGAAGAGGTGAGAAAGAAGAAAGAATGGC
>JACEEZ010007551.1:0-7500 GCA_016584305.1 Chionoecetes opilio
GGGGAAGGAGGGGAGGAGGAGGAGGAGGAGGAGAGGAGGAGGAGGAGGAGGAGGAGGAGGGAGGAAGGAGGTAAATGGCAGGACGAAGAGTGAGATATAAAAAGAGGGAATGAAAAGGAAATGTATAAAGAACGTAAGTGAGATGAGGAGAATGAGGGATAAATAAAGAAGCGAAAGAAGAAAGGAGAAAGAAGAAAATAAATAAACGATGAGGTAGTGGGAGGATAAAACAGGATGAGGAGATACAATGGGGAAATGAGAAACGAAGGAGGGGGGGAGGAGGAGGAGGAGGAGGAGGAGGAGGAGGAGGAGGAGGAGGAGGAGGAGGAGGAGGAGGAATACATAGGAATACATAGGAATACATAGGAATAACAGACACCAGGAGACCTATTGGTCCATGACGAGGGTATCTGCTGAACTACATACTACTAACTATCAACTACATGTAGTAAGAAAACAGTTGGAAAATGATACCATGTCCCTAAAGAAGATAGGAACATGGAAGTTTCGTAGTGAAGAATGATAGGATATGAAATATACTAACTACAACTACCACTAACACTAATCGATCCGGGGGACTATAATATGAATTCGCAGAGCACTATCAATACCCATTTACTTTACAGTGCGCGTCAAGTCTGTTTTTAAATGTAGTTATTGTGCTGGCTTCGACAACATTTGCTGGTAACTTGTTCCATCGATTAACAACTCTAACATTGAAATAATTTTTAAGATGTGTGATGCAACGTTGACCGTTTAGTTTAAAACCGTTATTTCTTGTTGTCACTTGAGGAGAAAGCTCGAATAGGTTCTCTTGATTAATGACATCAAATCCTTTTAGGATCTTAAAGGTTTCTATCAAGTCCCCACGGATGGATAAGGAGGAGGAGGAGGAGGAGGAGGAGGAGGAGGAGGAGGAGGAGGAGGAGGAGGAGGAGGAGGAGGAAGAGGAAGAGGAAGAGGAAGAGGAGGAGGGAGGAGGAGGAGGAGGAGGAGGAGGAGGAGGAGTAGGAGGAGGAGGAGGAGGAGGAGGAGGAGGAGGAGGAGGAGGAGGAGGAGGAGGAAATAAGGTTATGAAAGGAAGAAATGACATGAATTGAAGAAAAAAAACATAGGAGGAAAAAAAATGAGGTAAGAGAAAAAGGAGTGAAAGATGGAATTGAAGGAGGAGAGGGAGAAGAGAAGGAAGAAAGAAAAGAAAAGAAAAGGGAGGATTAATCGTCAAATCTGAGAAAGTACGGAGAGGAGAAAAAGAGGATGAAGAGAGATAGTAGATGGGAGGAGAGTGGAAATGAAGTGTAAGAGGTAAGAATAGAGGGAAGGAGAAAGTAAGATAAACAGGGAGGAGGGAGGGAAAGTAACAAGGGAGGGAAGGCAGTGGTGGTAGTGGTGTCCGAGATAACGAGGGGATACTATGGGGAAAAGTGTTCAATATAAAAAGAAAAAATTTGTGACCCATTTACCAAGCCATAGATGTCCAATAGATAGTTTTCAATATACATAAATAATTCGATTTTTTTTCCATTGTAAGGTTGAGAGGGGAAAAATATAACAGGAAAAGAAACGTAAGAAAACGAGGCAACAAAAATTGAAACCCACAAAAAACATGGGAAAAGAAATATGACAGGAAGTGGAAAGAGAAGAAAAAGAAAAAAAATGTAATTCTAGAGACAATAAAAAAATTAAAAAAAGACAATGTGGATAGAAAAAAAAAGGAAGACGGTAAAAAATAATGAAGGAAAAAAAAAAAGGGTAAGGAAGAAAAGAGCAAAGTAGAAAATAAAAATAAAAAAGGACACAAGATGGAAAAAGACCGGAATGAAAAAGTAAATGAAATGAGATATAAAAGAAGTAAAGACAAAGACAATGGCGAGATAAGACTACATAAATTGAAGATAAAATGGAGCGTTGGTTAAAAGAGAATAGCCAGAGAGAGAGAAAAGAGAGAGAGAGAGAGAGGGGAGAGAGGGGAGAAGAAGAAAGAGAGAGGAGAGAGAGAGAGAGGAGAGGAGAGAGAGAGGGGGAGGGAGAGAGGGGAGAGAGATGAGAGGGAGAGAGAGAGAAAAGAAAAAAGGCAAGCAGGGAGGATTCTAATGTTAAGAGAGGGAAGGAAGGAAGAAAGGAAAGGGAAAGGGAAGGAAGGAAGGAAGGAAGGAAGGAAGGAAGGGAGGAAGGAAGGAAGGGAGGAAGGAAGAGAAACAAGGCCCAGAAGACACTAAAGGTAGGAAGGGAGAAGGAAGGAAGGGAGGGAGGAAAAGGCCCAGAAAACACTAAAAGAAAGAGGGAGAGAAAGAGACAAGGAGGGAGAGAAGGAAGGAAGAAAGGGAGGAAGGAAGAGAGAAAAGTCCCAGAAGACACTTAAAGTAGGGAGGGAGAGAAAGGAGGAAGGGAGGGAAGAAGGAGGAAAGAAAAGGTCCAGAAGACACTAAAAGAAAGGAGGGAGAGAAGGAGGGAGAAAGGAAGAGAGAAAAGGCCCAGAAGACACTATAAGAAAGGAGGGAGAGAAGGAGAGAGAAGGAGGGAGAGGAGGGAAGGAAGGAGGGATGCCAACGATACGGAGAAAATCGTCTGGAAAATAGGATTCCTGATGCAGTCATTTTACACTCGCCGCGTCTCTCTCTCTCTCTCTCCCTCTCGCTCTCTCCGCTCTCTCGCTCTCTCTCTCTCTCTCTCTCTCTCTCTCTCTCTCTCTCTCCCTCCCTCCCTCTCGGGTGGCTAAATATATATAATAAGTACAAATATGAACTTGGTATAATGACCTACAACATCATCAACGGATATATCCCTGAACACCTAATGTCCTTGCCAACAGTAAGAGATATACGTTCTCTTCCTACCAGACAAAAAACAACAATTGTATGCCCCTAAAACTAATACCAACATGGAGAAAGGTCTGTGCTTGTGGCAGGACCAAATTATGGAACACTCTCCCACAAACGTTTGGAATGCTAACACCTTATCCTCATTTAAAAAACAGTTGTTTAATCATCTTTTAAGTGAGCAATTTGACACATAGCACTACTGAGTTGTGTTTTAAACAAATAATATTTTTATTTATTGTTTTTTATTATGGGGAATTCTTTTATTATTTTAAAATTTATCTTTCCCTTTTTTTTTAATGACGATTCCCCTATGGACGAATATCCTACATAGATTTAAGCCTATATAATATATTATATTCTTATGATATGTTTTTATATGTTAAAAATGGTAAAGAATAACCCTTGTCAAATGGAGAATAAATATCTGAATCTGAATCTGAATCTGAATCTCTCTCTCCTTTTCTCTCTCTCTCTCCCCTCTCTTCTCTCTCTCCCCTCTCTTCTTTTCTTCTCCTTTTCTCTCTCCTCTCTTCTCTCTTTTCTCTCTCTCCCCGAATGATAAAGGTTACAATTCACCTCCATGTAATGCAGCTTTGAATAAATATCAAAAAGTATATAATAACAAAACAAAAATGAATGATAAAAGTAGCACAAATAAAATGTATACAAAAAATATGAAAAAGTTAAGCAAAAAGTTATAACATTGAAATACTAACAAAAAAGTCAAAAACAGCCATTGGACTGATACATAATATTAATTCAGAGAGAGAGAGAGAGAAAGAAAAAGAGAGAGAAGAGAGAGATGAGAGAGAGAGAGAGAGGGGAGAGGATGGGAAAAAGAGGGGAGAGAGAGAGAGAGAGAGAGAGACATTTATGGGTACAGATGAAAGCCAAACTACAGCCTACCATCGTTTGTTAGTTCAGCTGACAGTCGGCAAAACACAAATTTTCACTCGCTATCTGTACTCCCCTTCCATTCTCTCTCTCTCTCTCTCTCTTCTCTCTCCTCTTCTCTCTCTCTCCTCTCTCTCTCCTCTCTCTCTCTCTCTCTCTCTCTCTCGTGCTCTTAATTATTTTCGCCCAATCAACTCTCAACACACACACACAATATCGCAAAAGTCTAGTAATTATAAGCGAAAATGGAACTGTATGTGTGTATGTGTGTGTGTGTGTGTGTGTGTGTGTGTGTGTGTGTGTGTGTGTGTGTGTGTATGTGGTGTGTGTTTTGTATGTGTGGTGTGTGGTGTGTGTGTGTGTGGTGTGTGTGTGTGTGTGTGTGTGTGTGTGTGTGGTGTGTGTGTGTGTGTGTGGTGGTGGGGTGTGTGTGTGTGTGGGGTGTGTGTGTGTGTGTGTGTGTGTGTGTGTGTGTGTGTGTGGTGGTGTTTGAGTGAGTGTGTAAAAATATATATGACATAACCTTTTTAAATTAGATTATAAAGAGAGGCCAGTTTGACTACAACTTTTTGTTATTAATACTTCTACTACCACCACTACTACTTACTACTACTACTACTACTACTACTACTACTACTACTACTACTACTACTACTACTACTACTACCACCACCACCATAGTAACCACAACCACTATAACTGAACAGGAACAAAAGCAACACAATCACAAACAGAAGAAAAAAATTGAAGAAAACGAAAAAGATCAAAACTAAACCACCACCACCACTACACTTTTCCCTCTCTCTCTCCCTTCCCTTCCCTCTCTTCCTCTCTCTCTCTACCGATCTCTCTCCCAGTACACCCCCTACCCTAACCCTTTTACCTCCACACCACTTCCCCTACCCTCCACCCTAACCCCTTACCTCAAGACCCCTCCCCCTACCTGATATGTCCCCCAAAACCCCTTACCTCTACACCCCTCCCCCTTCCTGCTTCCCCCTTACCTCTACATCCCTCCCCCTACCTGCCTCCCCCCCTCTCCCCCGACTCTCACCTGCCACCTGCTAACGAGAAAATATAGCGGTAAACGACGCTGACTGTGGCAATACCGAAGGACAGTCACACTATTTCGCTCTTCGTCTCCTGCAGAATTGATACGAAGGAGAAGGAGGAGGAGGAGGAGGAGGAAAGGAGGAGGAGAGGAGGAGGAGGAAGGAAAAAGTAATGGTGGAAGTGAGGTTTCGTAAGGAGTTAAAGGGCTACAATATCAATTTTTTTCCTTCTTTTCCACACTCCTCCTCCTCCTCCTCCTCCTTCGGTGATACGCAGGAGGAGGTGGAAGAGGAGGAAGAAAATGGAAGAAGGAAAAAGTCAAGGTGGAATTTCGTAAACAGTTAAAATGCTGCAATATCATTTTTTTTCTTCTTTTTTCATCACTCCTCCTCCTCCTTTTTCTCAGTCTCTCCATGTCTCTCTCCTTCCCTCCACAAAATAGGAGTTAAAAGGGTTCAATATAAATTTTTCCTTCTTTTCTTCCTCCTGCTCCTCCTTCCTCCTTCCTCCTCCACTTCCTCCTCCTCAAATTTACGGAGCTGGGGCCTGATTGACTGCTGCCTCCCAAGAAAGCGCCAGGCAAGGCTGCCGCACCACCCTTGAACCTCCACCCTGTGTTCCACCATTACAAAACACACATAACATGACCCTACTATCAAGCACTAAACCTACCCACAAAACATAGTAGTAGTTAGCCATAGATTACAGCTTTCAACTTTCCTCACAAATTCCATGCAGTTTTTCTATATTGCATGGTATCACTTCATTTCCGGCCAACTTCGGCTGGAGGGATGGGTGGGTGGGGAGGAGCCTTCTACTTTCCTATCCTTTCTCTCTTATTATCTAGTTAGTGTAGTGTAGTTAAAGCAAACAGCCTTGTAAGGACCTATTGGTCTGTTGCTGTTTGTGTTTCCTTTGTAATCCTCCTCCTCCTCCTCCTCCTCGGAGGCAACGATAACGAACGAGGCAAAGTACTTCTTCACAAACCGTGTTGTAAACGTATGGAATGGGCTGCCCTCAGACGTAGTAAACTCAAATACAATAGAATCATTTAAAAATCGCCTCGATAAATATTTCATATCAAATCCCCGGTTGTCACTGTTTATCTCGGAATAATAAATTTATCTCGCGGGCCTCTGATGCTTACTCTCATTGCGTGAAACGATTGCGAGTCGCGTCTACACAACCCCTCCCACACGTCTCAGACAGCCCCGAGTTAACGGTCACTACTACAACTTTTGACCTGTGACGGGTTGTGGTTCAGTAAGGGCCCTGACAGTTAGTGACCACCATCGGGATTTATGTACCAGGGGTCACTGCTGCAGGGGGCATTGAAGTGTACGTCGTCCTACTTGGAAAGTGCACTACCGCAGTGGATTGAACGGAGCTGGGGCCTGATTGACTGCTGCCTCCCAAGAAAGCGCCAGACAAGGCTGCCGCACCACCCTTGAAATTCCACACTGAGCCTACACCAACACTACATTAGACCTCATGACACACACAGATAGCCCCGAGTTAACGGTTACCACTACTACTCTCGACCTGTGACGGGCTGTGGATCAGCAAGGGTCCTGACAGTTAGTGATCACCATCAGGATTTAAAGTACCAGGGGTCACTGCTGCAGGGGGAATTAATAGTGTACGGCGTCCTACATGGAAAGTACACTATCCGCAGTGGATTGAACGGAGCTGGGGCCTGATTGACTACTGCCTCCCAAGAAAGCGCCAGCAAGGGCTGCCGCCCACCCTTGAACCCCACACCTGTGTCCCACCATTAAAAACACACATAACATGACCTACATATCAAGAACTGACCAACTATCACCAAAACATTAGTAGTAGTTAGCCATAGATTACAGCTTTCAACTTTCCTCACAAATTCCATGCAGTTTTTCTATACTGCATGGTATCACTTCATTTCCGGCCAACTTCGGCTGGAGGGATGGGTGGGTGGGGAGAGCCTTCTAATTTCCTATCCTTTCTCTCTTATTATCTAGTTAGTGTAGTGTAGTTAAAGCAAACAGCCTTGTAAGGACCTATTGGTCTGTTGCTGTTTGTGTTTCCTTTGTAATCCTTTGTAATCCCCCTCCTCTTCCACAAAACACAGAGGTAAAAGGGTGTAATATCAGTTTTTCCTTCTTTTCCTCCTTCCTCCTCCTCCTCCTCCTCCTCCTCCTCCACAAAACACAAGGGGCCAACAGGGTTACTTATTCTAATATACATAAAAAAGCGCCAAGGCCATTAGCGAGGCGCCTTGGGGTTCCTCAAGTGGGGTCAGGTGATAATACTCTCTCTCTCTCTCTCTCTCTCTCTCTTCCTCTCTCTCTCTCTCTCTCTCTCTCTCTCTTCTCTCTCTCTAGCGCAGCAGTGGTAAACGGTTTGCTAATCACTTATTCTCTCTGGTAAAAAAAAAAAAGAGAAAAAAAAAAAGGCGATAGATTTCTTTATAATTTGTCCAAAAATCATGAAACTACATTTTTACATGAGACAATATTTCTTCTCACTATAAATTAATATATATTAAATACTAAATCATCAAGGAATAAAGGTAAATGTAGTCAGGTAGAATGATAGAATAGACTAAGAAATAAAAAATAAAAGGTGATGAAAAATGTTGGAAAAAAAAAAAAGGAAAAGGAATTAAGAAAAAAATAGATGATTGTGAATTGAATCTAAGTAAACAAATAAAAATAACGTAATTCCAGGTTTCTTTGCATTATCTACGTAGCGA
>JACEEZ010007551.1:20000-30000 GCA_016584305.1 Chionoecetes opilio
GTCAACTGAGGCAAGATTGATTTTTCTGAGACCTCGAAAAACGGTTCTTATAATGTTCTTTCTACAATTTTTTTCTATTTATCTACATATTTTCTAATCAATCTGTCTTCATCTTCTTTTTCCCATATTTTTCCTCCTTTACTACATATTTTTTCTTTTTTTCTTCCTCTTCCTTATCTTCTTCAATCTTTCCATTTTTTCATCTACCCTGTATTCTACTCCTTTTCTTATTTCTTCCACTTCTTCCACTTTTTTTTTTTCATCTACCCTCTTTTCTTCTACTTTTATTCCTTTTCTCTCTTGTGTTCTTCTTCCGCATCTTCTTTTCTTCTTGATATAAACGATGACATTCTTGTGTTTTCATGACGTTTGCATTTTCCACCCTCTTCGCTATTGTATCCCATTATTTCATATTCTATTTTTATATTTCCTTCTATTTCATTAATGTTTTCATTGATTAGTAGTGGTGGTGGTGGTGGTGGTGGTGGTGGTGGTGGTGGTGGTGGTGGTGGTGGTGGTGGTGGTGGTGGTGGTGGTGGTGGTGGTGGTGTGGTGGTGGTAGTAGTAGTAGTAGTAGTAGTAGTAGTAGTAGTAGTAGTAGTAGTAGTAGTAGTAGTAGTATTGTAGTAGTAGTGCCCCTGGGACTTCCTAGTATATATGTCTTTGAGTTGATTACCACTCGACTATTGCAGAAAAAATATGATCCCGGTCAGACTCGAGCTCAGGACCTCGACCTCATCACTTCGATGTGCTAACCACTCAGCCACTGCCTTGCCATTTCACCATCTTCTACTTTTTACTGATCAATTTTCTGCTACTAATGTTTCCGCCCTTCTCATTCTACTTCAATTTCTTCTTTTTCTTTATATTATTTTTACCCTACCTCCTCCTCCTCCTTCTTCGTCTTCTTTTTGTTCTTTTTCTTGTTGTTCTTCATAATTTTCTTCTTCTTCTTATCCTCCTCCTTCGTCTTCTACTTTTCATCTTAATTTTTTTCTTCTTATCCTCCTTCGTCTTGATCTTGTTCTTTGTCTTCATTTTCTTCTTCTCATCCTCCTGCTACTTCTTGTTCTTCTTCTGCATCTTCTTCTTCTTCTTTCTTCTATCCCCACCCCCACCACCCACCACCACCACCACCACCTCCACCTCCTCCTCCTCCTCTTCCTGCAGCAGAAGCATGGTGTGGTCGGCGTCCTCGTTGCCATGGCGATAGTGACTAGTGCTAGGCTGGCCCGCCCCTCCCTCCTCCTCCCCCTCCCCCCCCTCCCCTTCCTCCTCCTCCTCCGTCAGGCCTTCCTTCCTTCGTCCACGTCTAGGCCTAAAACACTCTCCCAAAGGGCCATAACCCCCCCTTCTCCTCCTTTTTGTATCAGTTATAGCTGGTATTTAATGCTACTGCCCCTGATACTACTACTACTACTACTACTACTACTACTACTACTACTACTACTACTACTACTATCACTACCCCTGATACTAACCCTACTACTACTATAACTACTACTACTACTACTACTACTACTACTACTCCTACTACTACTACTACTACTACTACTACTACTACTAATTAGTATTCAATTTCTTTAATTGAAGACAAGCCTGAAGACATACGAAACTAATTAAACATAAAAAGAAAACAAATGTTGATAAACAATAAATTTTAGAACATATGAATAAATAGAAAATATTGTGGTTTTAACACTTAAAAAAACGTCTCAAGAAATACTCAAAGTGACCAAGGGGGGGGGGGGGGGGGGGGAGAGAGAGAGAGAGAGAGAGAGAGAGAGAGAGAGAGAGAGAGAGAGAGAGAGAGAGAGAGAGAGAGAGAGGAGGGAGAGAGAGAAGAGAGAGAAGAGAGAGAGAGAGAGAAGAGGGGAGTAAAGGAGGGAAATAAACTCAAGGGGAAAGAAGTGTCACGTAAATTTCACTCACTCTACATATTTTTCCCCCCCGAGACGCCCACCAGGGAGACACGACACAGTTTTGTGGAGGAAGGAAAGAAAAGAAAAGAGGGAAGAGAAAAAATGAAGGAAGGAAGGAAGGAAGGAAGAGGTGGGAAGGAGGGAAAGAAGAGAAAAATAAGAAGGAAGGAAGAGAAGGATGGAGGGGGAAAATAGAAAGGAAGAGAAAAAAATGAAGGAAGGAAGGAGGTGGAAAGGAGGAAAAGAAGAGACCAAAAAGGAAGGAAGGAAGAGAAGGAAAGAAGGAAGGAAGGAAGAATGGATTAAAAATTAGAAAAATGGTAGGTAAAGAAGGATTAAAGAATGAAGTGAGGGAGGATAGAAGAAAATATAAGAAGAGAGATGAGAGAAAAGGAAGGAAGGAAAGAAGGAGGAATGGAGGAAGGCAGGGAAATAGATAGGAAGGAGGGATATAAATAGGAGAAGGAAAGTAAGGAAAGAAGGAGGGAAAGAAAAACAATACGATAAGTGAAGGAGAAAGGAAGACGTCTATAAGTTTGGAGAGAAAGAGGAGGAGGAAGAGGAGGAGGAAGAGAAGGAGGAAAGAAAATGGAGGAAGAATGTGGAGAGCAATAAACTATGAGATAAAAGGGAAAGAAGGAAGGAAGGAAGACAAGAACCCAATTAAAGTAAAAAAAAAAAAAAGAAAAAAAAAAAGCATCTTCAGAGGAAAGAGATATGAAGGAAGAAGGAAGCAGCGAAAGAGGAGGAGGAAAGGAAGGAAACAAGAATGCACATAAAAAGAAAGTAAGGAAAAGCCAAAGACACGATTAAAAGGAAATTTACGAAGGAAGGAAATGGAAGAGAGGAAGGAAGAATGGAAGGACAGTAACAGCCACAATAATGGAGGATCCTTCCCCGAGTGAAGGAGAAAGGGAGAGAAAAGTATGAGGATAGGGCGGAAAAGGGGAAAGGGAGAAAGGGAGAGAAAGCAAGGAGGAAGAAGGGAGAAAACGGGACAGAGACGGAGAGAGAGAGTAGAGAGAGAGAGAGAGAGAGAGAGAGAGAGACGAGAGAGAGAGTGAGAGAGAGAGAGAGAGCAGAGTGAGAGACGAAGAGAGATGAATGAGAGAGGAGAGAGAGATAGGAAACATTAATGCAATGAATTACGAATGAAGGGAGTGAGATAGGGAAGAGAAAGAAGCAAATTAGAAGGATAGAGGCAAACACACACACACAACACACACAACCACACACAACACACACACACACACACACACATACACACACAATATTGGCCGTGCCGGCGTTGCCACTTTGCATAATCCATCGCCTCACAGAAGGGAGTTAGGAGGCGCCACTTTTTCGGTCCACGCAAGCTGCTGTGTTCAGGGACTAGCGGCAAGTGACCGGATTGACTGCCACTACTACTCCTGCTGTTACTGTCCTACTACAACTGCTACTGCTAATGCGTGCTGCTCTACTGCTATGACTTACTTCTACAAATATACTACTACTACTACTACTACTACTCACTACTACTACTACTATACTACTATACTACTACTAATACTATGCTATAGTCTACTACTGCTTACTGCTACTACTGCTGCTGCTCCTATACCACTGCTGCTGGCTTCTACTACTTTACTTCACTATTATGCTAATACTACAACTACTACTACTTCTATACTACCACTACTCCTACTTTACACGAGCTGCTACTACTGCTACTACTAAATAAATAGAACAATACTTTCGATAACGATATAAAAAATATGATAAAAAAGATAGTAAGTTATCATCTCTCTCTCTCTATCTCTCCTCTCTCTCTCTCTCTCTCTCTCTCTCTCCTCTCTCTCTCTCTCTCTCTCACAACGTGAGGAAAAAACAAGGGGAAGATAAATCGACTGAGAGGAGGCACAGAATGTCAAAAAGGAGGAGGAGGAGGAGGAGGAGGGAGGAGGAGGAGGAGGGAGGAGGAGGACATAGGAAAATATAGCAAGAAAAAGAACAAGACGACAACCGAAAAAGCTAACAAGAATGATTCACGAGAACGAGAAACAGAGAACACAAAAAAATAACAATGAAGAAACAAAAGAACAATGAGAACAGTAGTTCTGTGAAGGAGGGAGGAGGAGGAGGAGGAGGGGAGGAGGAGGAGGAGGGGCGGAGGAGGAGGAGGAGGAGGAGGAGAGGAGGAGGAGGAGGAGGAGGAGGAGGAGAGAACCAAAGAATAAAATACCTATAGTAACAACAGAAATAGAAAAAAATGACACAGGGAGTAGGAGGAGGGGAGCAGAAGGCACACTGCACACAATAGCCCGGACGGGGACACATGAGAAAAAAACGTAAAAAGACAAAGAAAGAGAGAAAAAGTTAGAGTGGAGGTGAATAGTGTGGCACGATGACACAGTGAAGGAAAGCGTTATGAATGAGTCTGTCAGGGTCTGTTTACAATAGAGAGAGAGAGATGAGACGAGAGAGGAGAAGAGAGAGAGAGAGAGAGAGGAGGGAGAGAAGAGATGAGAGAGAGAGAGGAGAGATAGAGAGGAGACTAGGAGAGAGAGAGAAGAAGGAGAAGAGAGAGAGAGAGGAGAGAGATGAGAGGAGAGACGAGAGAGGAGAGGAGAGAGAAGAGAGAGAGAGAGAGAGAGGAGAGGGAGAGGAGAGGAGAGGGAGAGGAGAGAGAGAGAAGAGAGAGGAGAGAAGAGGAGAGAGAGAGAGAGGAGTAGAGAGAGACGTGATGTGAAAGATGAGAGAGGACTGGCATGAGATGGAGGAGAGAAGAGAGTAAGAGGTGGGGGGTGGGGAAGTAAAATTTCAAAGCAGAGTGGAATTATGAGAGTGAAGTCGAACCTCGAAGAAGGCATTAGGAAAACATTATTGTAACAATGAACCTGCGAAATCAATGAGGAGGAGGAGGAGGAGGGGAGAGGAGGAGGAGGAGGCAGGAGCAAGGCGGGAATAGAGGATAATGCTCGAAATATAAAAATTAGAAGGAAAATACAGTAATAATTAGAAGAAACAAATAAATGATGTGAGAAAGGCAAGAGATGAGAATAGTAGAAGAAACTAGTGTGGTGGGTTTGTGTGTGTGTGTGAGGTGCGTACGTGTTGCGTTGGTTGCGAGTGTGCATGTGCGTAGTTGCGTGTGTGTGTGTCGTGTGTGTATTCATCTAGTTTTATTCATCTAGTTTATTTTAACGGCCAGAGCAACACTCGTATGGCCCGTCTCCATATCAAACATTTGTATCATTCATCCTAACCACTCTGACATACTGTTGTCAGTGTGACAAGAATAGGCTTGTTTGCGAAACATGTCTAAAATCACAAGATAAATCTTGTCACATGACCAGATCTTACTTGTTCAACCATGACAAGATTGTGTCGTCAACATGACAAGATTGACCGTATTCCATGACAAGAAAGCATATTGTCATGGAAGACACAGTTAAATTTTTGTCATTGTTGACGAACCACACTCTTGTCATGGTTGACAGTTAAGAATTTGTCAGTGTGACAAGAATTTATCTTGTGAATCACGTTCGCAGAAGGGCATTTTACGTGAAGTAGTGACACCACTATTGGCAAAGATCTCGAACTAGGTCATGGATTTGATGGTTTTTTGCCTGAAGTTGGGTCTGGTGAGATAACATCAAATACCCATTTTTATGGCTGGGTCACCCATGACCATCTTTTTTGAAGTAGGGCAGGTCAATTTGGGTCAAACTGATGACCCTAAACCTTTGAGAGGTCATAACTTTGGCCCAGATTGACCAATCTGAACGAATTGTACCAAAATGCTCAGGAGAAAGAGATCTTTCAAATGAGTGGAAGGAATGAAATTATTGGGACAATTTTGCCATGATGGACCCTTTTTGAACTCTTTTGGAGCCTTTGACCTGGCAAAGGCAACTTCGATAAGCCCAAAAAAATTTTAAAGTTAGCTCGATTTATCTCATAATCCAGGAAAAATAAAAAGGTCTTCCAGGGTATTGAATCATGGCATTTATGTACCACCAGGTGGGTGGTTTTTTCAGTCATGTCGCTCGACTGGGGCCGTTATGGGACATCAGCCAGTGTTCGTAATAGTGATTTTGAGAAGGTTTGATTTATCTTGAAGTTTCCATCTATTTCCAGTCTTTCCAAACACGACCTCTCCCCCTTCCTAGCTCCCTGCCTTCTTTCAGGTCTGTACAGAGATGTTATGTAATACAAAACATTAGACAAAAGATTACTTTAGACAAAAATTTAAACAAAAAACTTTTAGACACAAAACAATGGTTTAATACATTACATAGGTTACGCATTGAGCAGAGCCATCACTTTGTTTTGTTGATCAGATCCTTCTTGCTAATCGGTGGTTCTTTCCTGTTGCAGTTTTTGGGTTTGCTATGACACAAAAATGTCAGAGATGTCCATTACAAACCATGGAATCTTCCATTTCAGGTCTTGAAGCAAAAACTGGGAGGAGGGCCATGCGGGTGAAGAAATTTCAACATTCCATCTTGTGAACTATGGAAAAGCTGCAGAACAGGCAAGCCAAGCACCCAATGTCCATCGTAAATTCAACATGTGACTAGCCTGCAAGTTTTCCAGTGAACACTGGACATTGAAATTTTTTGTTACTGATTCTATCTTAAAAGTGTCACAGAGACTAAATGGGCGAAACTTGGAGAGCCTCCTTTGATATGGAATGAACGAATGAAGTTTGTCGTGCCTGGAATAGTTTTGGTCGGAGGTCTGGTTTTAAAGTTCTTCCTCCTGTTATATCCTCTTGAGTTCCATATCCAAAACTTCATTATTCCCAAGGTTTCAGCGAATACAAACAAATTCTCTTGGTGATTACAATCTGCTTGTTTCATAGGGTCTTCTCAAGCTCTCTTTAGTGCCTCCCTTTTGATGGTGCCACCTACGGCCGTGAATGATGGCTTGTCACATGGGGCTAGGGGCAAAAAAAATGCACGCTGCCTCTACGCCATAGTACTCTTTAAGCAGGCAAAGATTCTGGAAAGATTTACAGTTTTTTATACTGTGCTCAGGCACATCGGCCACGAAAAGTAGTAAAATTTTCTTTTACTGTTTTGGATCATACTGATTTCAATACTCTTCAGCATTCGCTGAAATAGATGCACTGACAATTATCGTGATGCTACACTCTGAAATTATGGGTAATGACGTCATGACAGAGTTTTACATCTTTCATGTGATAAAAACACTCCAAGATGTATTGTCGCCTGTTGCGCCCTTCCAATGAATCTGGGCTGCATTCTTTGATTACAAATGAAAAGTTCTCTGAAAAAATATCCACCAATTACTACAAAATTCACTATCTCGCAATATTGTTTTTCACAGTATCCAAGTTACTGTGCTTGTATTTGCAAAAAAATCATGTTCGCACAAGTTTCGACACGATAACAAAAATAGATCCATGAAATATCATCAAGGGATAATACCATGGTTACCAGCTCAGATCTATCAGTTGACGTCCACTGTTGGATAGCAAGAAGATCCACATCTCCTGTTCATAAAATCCAAATAGTTTGCTTTAGTTCGATCCACAGGTGGACAGTACTCGCACGATTAACATTTTATGGTGGTACATAAATACCCATGTTATCAAAACCCATGGGAGATCCCATTTTTATTTTTTCTGGAGCTATGGGGTATAAAAAAGAGGCTACTTCAGAAAAAAAATGGGCGGATCGAAGTTGCACTTGGAAGAGTCAAAGGTCAAAGAGTTCAAAAAAGGGCTCATCATGGCAAAAAATTGTCCCAGGAATGTATTCTTCCATTCATTTGAAAGATCTCTTCTCCTGAGCATCTTTGGTACCAAAATGTTCAGATGGCAATTCTGGGCCAAAGTTATATGACTCTCAAAGGTTTAGGGTCAATCCGTGTTGGACACAAAATTGACCCCATCATGCCCATTATATAATGGACCTCAAATGACCTGATAGGGCCTCATACTTGGTATGTGAACTTTATTATCATAACCAACAAATGATGTCAATTTCATTGCGATTCTGTGACAATGGTGTCAGGTAGGGGTTGTACACTTCACGTAGAATGCCCCAGAACAAGTTGTTCTAGTCACATAAACAAGTTGTTTTTTTGGAGATCTTCACCATCTCACGTCTCTACATTGCTGCGGTGTTACAACTTGTCTGCCTTTGTTGGTACAACGAACTACACATTTCTCCATGAAGTTTATTCATTGTTGAGGACCCCAACCTAGGAAAAAATAAAGAACTTATATATATATATAAATTATATTATATTTTTTTCTCTCTCTCTCTCTCTCTCTCTCCTCTATATATATATATATATATATATAATGTAATATATAATATATATATATATTACGATATATATATATATATATATATACTATATAATAATATATATATATATATAATATAGATATATATCTATTATATATATATATATGCTACATGTATATGATGCAATGGTTCTTCTCGCATATGACAGATTAGAACTTTCATGTGCGGAAGACCATGAGGAAGAGATCTTGTCAGTGTGGACTAGTTTCTTGTCAGACTATAATGACGAGGGCCGAGCTTGTCAGTGACAAGATTTCGGCTATTCTGTGTTTACAGCGCTATATGATGTCACACGGGACCGGGATGAGGGCTGTGTGGCTTTGACTGACGGAGGGGAGGGAAGGGAAGGGCGTGGGTGTACTAAATGCTGCTGGTCATGGTGGGCTGGGTGTGGGGAGGGGGGGGCAAATCAAATATAATAATAATAACAACAATTATAATAACAATAACTTCTCTCAACAAGCCCACAATCAACAAACCTCTCTCTCTCTCTCTTCTCTTCTTCACATATTTTCCTCCTTACCCCAATTCACCATTCCTCCTTCCTCCCTTAACTCTGTCTCCCACTTATCCTTTCCTCTCCCTCTTGCCTGCTGCCCTGGAAAGCAGGCAAGCAGGGAGGAGGGGGGAGGAAAGCAAGACTAGAGGTCGAGAGAAAAAACAACAAGCAACCGGCAGCACAACACAATAGCAACAAACACATGCACACACTCACAAGCGGATAAAATGATAATAGTTTGTTAGGACGGGCGCAGGATTCGAACCGTGCGCTTTTAGCCAGAGGATATGCACAGCTTGGAGTTAGTTAGGATAGACCAGGAGGGATTTCCCTTGAGGCTTGCAGGGGAGCTTGGATCACTGATGTCAGTCTGAGGGAGAAGGTTGGAACCGTTTTGTCCTCAGGGTGGAGTTAGTAGCTAAGTACACTACATGTACCGCTAACTCTAACTATCACTTTGGAGTTTATACAGCCCAAAAGGCATACTCAGGGTGGGCAGCCCCTGTAAGGTAGCGGTGCCCTAGGGTCGGGCATTCATCTCGGAGCTCTTAGGAGAACAACGGGCAATAAAGGTGTTTTCCCAGGTTTTGCCTGGCAAAATGAGCTAAAGGTTTAAAAGTCACAGTAGGAGTTCGGGTTGAGGTGTCAAATATAACTTCTCGATTATTTTTTAGCGGGGGTGCTCCATAGCTCAGTGGTAAAGTGTTGGTGTTTCAATACGTCAACAAAAAGGTGATGGGTTCGTTCCCGCACAAGCCCTTTACGGATATCTTTACGAGCTCGGACCCCGTTTCCCCCCTCAAAAAAAACCCCTGGCGGTCTGTCGACCTCCCTCCCTCTGGCCAAGGGAAGGTAACTGATAGGCAAGGACGTGGGTAAGAGGATCCCCCCAACCCCTCCCATCCCCCCGTCTATCGACCTCCCTCCCCCTGGGGCCCGGGGAAGGTAAATGATAGACATCCCCCAACCCCTCCCCCTACCGTCCACCTACCTCCCTCCCTCTGGCCAGGGAAGGTAACTGGTGGATGAGAGCTCCCCCCATTCCTAATCCCCCCTTCCACCCTCTGACCGTCCATCGACCTCCCTCCCTCTGGCCAGGGGAAGGTAACTGATGGGACGGACGTGGGTGAGATAAAAAAAAAAAAAAAAAAAAAAAAAAAAAACGCATAAAAAATAATAACGGGTTTTAATTGATCCCCCCAACCTCCCCCCCCCCCCGTTTTATCGAACTCCCTCCCCCTGGCCAGGCAGGG
>JACEEZ010007551.1:32500-42500 GCA_016584305.1 Chionoecetes opilio
GCCCAAAATTCCCCCACCAAGACTGTGCTAGATTTATATTGTAAACGGTGTGAACCAGCAAGAGGGTGAAAAAAAAGGTAAGGTTGCGTCTTTCACATCCACCAATTGCTAGGGGTCAGAAAAAAAGCGGGAGTGTTTAAAAGGGAAATTTTAAAAAATAATTTGAAGGGCACTCGCCCTCCCCCCATGACCAAAAAACTCCCCGAACAAAAACAAGGAAAAGGCGCCCCCGCCAAAAACAACTACCGTTTGGTAACTTTACCACCATCCCCCTAATCCACACAAGATGGAAAGTGGACCCCCCACACAAATGAAAAAACAACAAAAGCTACTACACAGTTTTTTTTATTGCAAAATCAACAAATGCAACAAGTACAGCAAATATATGCAAATGCTGAAAGCGGCCGGGGCAGTGGGGCCCACGCAAACGACAAGGATACCAGCAACAAAAATTTGGGCGCAATGCCGACACCCCCTTTATAAAAAATCACTCAATATTGTGGCCTATTACCAAAAAAATTTAGAGGCAAAATAAAATTATCCAGAAATGGCACAAACAAAAAATCCCTGTATAACCCCCTAAAGAAACACCCCTAACAAAAAAAAATCAGAAAAAGCTAAAAAAAAAATCCCAAACTTTGTACCATATAGAACGGACGGGGACCAAAAAAAAAAAGGAAAAAAGGCGGTTTTCCCCACCTAATGGATGACCATTTTGCGCTGGGGACACAATTTTCCCCACCAAATAAAACGTACAAGAATCCCTGGTATATATTTTTCAGACCTTATTGGGAAATTATAAATATTACGGGCCCACAGCGTGCCCCAAAAAAAATTTAAGGGGACCAAACTAACAAAGATTAGAGAAGTTTAACTCACACCACCACCCACCCCCTCCATTATGCCACTGGTGTTTAAAACTTCCCGTCATAACTGGGGGGGTTGGAGAGGTATATGGGGGGAAGGGGCTGCGGACTCAGGCAAAGCTGTCTTGAATTTGGGAGGTTTTTCTGTTTAAAAACAAGTCATCACACCCCCACAAGAGGGAAAACATACTGGACATTGTGATGAAAAACAATGAGACTATACTAATATTACTGTAAACAAAACAAACTCTCAGATATAACATCAAACCCTGACGACCCTATCTAAAAAATATGAAACCCCTAGAATTCCCAGTGCAGCAAAAAAGCACCAATTTCAGCCGAAAAAATTTTTCACGGGGAGTCGTTGCGGGGGAAAGTTAAGGGGAAACCTTGGTGAAAAAAAAATGGGACTCACTCATGAAAGAGGGACCTCTGAGGTCAAAAAACGCCCATATGACGACAAAAAGCTGGAAAATTTCAAGAAAAAAATAGTAACCCGTTGGGAGATCGTTAATAAGACCCCCCCTTATAAGGGAAACTCCAAGGGACCGAAAATTTCTGATGCAAAAAGAGAACAAAACTAAAAAAAAAAACTCAAGAACACCAACAACATTAAAATACAAAAACAAAAAACTAAAAAAAAAATTACCATTATAAAAAGAAAAATTTAAAAGATCAGTTAAATTAGAAAACCGGAAAAGGGAAATACGCTGTGGCATTTTTTAAAAAACCAAAATCCCAATTATTTTTACAATTAGCCCAAACAAGTCAGTAATGAGAGGAGTGTTGGCCCAGATACCCAAGGGCAGGAAACCATAAATAAACCCCAAAGGAGATTTTTTGAAGAACATGCTCCAGTAAAAAAGTGTCTTCAGAAACCCCGTGAAAAAGACAAAATAATCAATCACCTATGGACTTTTTTTTCGCAAGGTATGCCCGCAATAAAAAAACTGACGGAATAATTTTAAGCAGAGACTCATGGGGAGAAATTAAAAGTTGACTATAACTGGGAGTGGACCCGCCCCATTCCCTGCTGTGTCCTTAAACGTTGTGTAAAGAGTGGGGTTTCCTTTGCCTTTTTTATAGTTTTCATTAGAATCCGGAAAATCCCAAAGCAATTAAAAAGTGCCAACATCACACCCAATCCCCCAAGGGAGGGTCGAAGACAGAAGCAAAAAAATTTTCGACCAGTTGCCTTCCTCCCACATTTTTAAAGTCTTGGGAGGGAAAAATATTAAGAACATGGTCAAAATCTCGAACAAAATAACAAAATGAACCAAAGCCAACTGGCTTTCGGGTGGGGTTCATGCCTCTCCCCAAAACTGCCGCCCACTATGAAACAATTTTAGAAAAGGGAATATAAAAAAAAAAATGTTGATGTGGTTATTTGATTTTGCAAAAGCCTTTGACAAAGGTAACCACGGCATTTTACTACACAAGATACGACAAAAGGGCATTACGGGAAAACTGGGGTGGGCTGCACTCGTTCCTTTTGACAGGGAGCAAGGTTGTAGCGGTGGGGGGGTGCAGTGTTCAGTCGTCAGGGTCAACAGTGGAGTGCCCCAGGGATCGGTCCTTGGAAACCCTTTCATTTTGATCCAAATCTCCGACATAAACAGACACGTCTTACACCGTTTAGTTCTTTGTGATGACACCAGGGTACTGAAGGAAGTTTCTTAGTAAAATTTAGGCCGAACAATACAAAAATGATCTGGCATACACCGTGGGCAGAGCAAAAAAACAGTCCTTTCAATGACAAAAAAATTTTAGCATATACATTACAGTTCGGGGGGGAATTAAAAACAATGACCACGTTTGCGCACCGGGACGGTTCACATTAGCACCAAGGAGCCAAAAGGACTAGGAATTACCCTCGCTGGACGGGGAAAATTTATCCAACAATAAAAAGTGGGGAAAGAAGGCCGAAGCCAGGGTGGCTGGATCCCTTTGCACTTTCGGACACGTGAAAGGCTTCCAGGGTGACATTATACAAGTCACTGTGATACCCTTGTTTGGTATTTGTCAGCGTGGAGTCCATGGCGACAGGAGAGAAGCAGTCACTTGAAGCGTACAACGATCTTTCACCGATAGAATATTTGACGTCCGACTTTTTGGGCTACTGGGAAAGATACGTGATCGACCTTTACTCACTAGAAAGGCGTAGAGGGGAAGGGACGCTTTTATACTCTACAAAATATTGACCCGGAAAAAACTGTAAATAACTTGAAAAGTACGGTCTAGCAAAAACACCCCACGGGGGCTCCTGCCATATTGAAAGGGGTATACCCCAGAGCAAGTTTAAAAATCAAGACGCCAAGAAAAACGCTTTCGTATAAAGGGCCACCTCTTTTAAAAGCACTGCCCCAGACACCCCGCGTTGACTAACGGAAAAACCTTGAACGTTTCAAGAACCCCCCAGACAAGTTCCAACAAAACCCCATCAACCCCAAACTGCCTTTACCACCCGCGCTGCCAGCCCCAAAAGCATCAAGACCAGAGGGGAAGAGACGACAACGGGTTATATTAGTGGCGGCGCACAGCGTGGCCCCCGGGCATCAATGTGCCCGAAAAATTCAACCCCCAGGAACCACAGGGGGGTGTTGTGTGTGTGGGGGTGTGTGTGGTGTGTGGGTGTGTGTGTGTGTTTTGTTTTTTGTGTGTGTGTGGTGTTTGTGTGTTGGTGGTGTTGGTTTGTGTGTGTGTGTGTTGTTGTGTGTGGTGTGGGGTTGTGTGTGTGTGTGTGTGTGTGTGTGGTGTGTGTGGTGTGGTGGTGTGTGTGTGTGTGTGTGTGTGTGTGTGTGTGTGGTGTGTGTGGGGTTTTGTGTGGTGTGTGTGTGTGTGTGTGTGTGTTGTGTGTGGGGTTGTGTGTGTGTGGTGTTGGGGTTTTGTGTGTGGGGGTGTGTGTGTGTGTGTGTGTGTGGTGTGTGGGTGTGTTTTTGTTTTGGGTGTGTGTGTGTTTGTTGTGTGTGTGGGGGGGTGTGGGGTGTGTGGTGTTGGTGTGTGTGTGTGTGTTTGGTTGTGTGTGGTGTGTGTGTGTGTTTGGTTTTGTTGGGGGTGGTGTGTGTGTGTGTGTGTGTGTGGGTGTGTGTGTGTGGTGTGGTTTTGTGTGGTGGTGTTGGTGTGGGGGTTGTGTGTGTGTGTGTGTGTGTGTGTGTGTGTGTTGGGTGTTGTGTGTGTTGGTGTGGGTTGGGGGGTGTGTGTGTGGGGGTGTGTGTGGGGGGGGTGTGTGTGTGTGTGTGTGTGTGTGTGTGTTGTGTGGTGGGGGTGTTGTTGTGTTGTGTGGGTGTGTGGGGTGTGTGGGTGTGTGTGTGTGGTGTGTGTGTGTGTGTGGTGGTGTTTGGGGGTGTGTGTGTGTGTGTGTGTGTGTGTTGTGGTGTGTGTGTGTGTGTTTTTGGTGTGTGTGTGTGTGTGTGTGTGTGTGTGGGTGTGTGTGTGTGTGTGTGTGGTGTGGGGTGTGTGTGTGTGTTGTGTGTGTGGTGGTGTGTGTGTGTGTGTGTGTGTGTGTTTTGTGTGTGTGTGTGTGTGTGTGTTGTGTGTTTGTGTGTGTGGTGTGTGGTGTGTGGTGTGTGGGTGTGTGTGTGTGTGTGTGTTGTGTGTGTTGGGTGTGTGTGTGTGTGTGTGTGTGTGTGTGTGTGTGTGTGTGTGTGTGGTGTGTGTGTGTGTGGGTGTGTGTGTGTGTTGTGGTGTGTGTGTGTGTGTGTGTGTTGTGTGGGGGGGTGTGTGGTGGGGGTGTGTGTGGTGTGTGTGTTGGTGTGTTGGGGGGTGTGTGGTGGGGGTTTTTTTGGTGTGTGTGTGTTTGTGTGGTGTTGGGTGGGTTGGGTTTGGGGGGTTTGTTGTTTGGGTTTGTTGGGGGGTGTGGTTTGGGGTGGGTTTTGTGTGTGTGTTTTGGGGGTGTTTTGTGTGTGTGTGTTGGGGGGGGGGGGGGGGGGGGGGGGGGGGGGGAGATTGAATGAAGTACGAACGAAAATGAAGGAAAATAAGGAAGGAAGAGGGGAAAGGATAGACGGAGGAAAGGAAAGAGAAAGAGAGGGAAATGGAGGAAAGTGACAAGGGGGACAAGAGAGAGAGAGAGAGAGAGAGAGAGAGAGAGAGAGAGAGAGAGAGAGAGAGAGAAGAGAGGAGAGAGGAAGAGAGAGAGAGAGGAGAGAGGGAGAAGAGAGAGAGAGAGAGAGAAAAAAAAAAAAAACTCTGAGGACAAGGAAGAAGAGAAAGAAGGAAGGGGAGATGAGCAAAAAAAAAAAGAAAAAAAAAGACTCGATAAAAAAAATCATGTATAAAAATAAAAACAATCGTAACACTTAAAAACAAAAACAAAACAAAAATATAGAAGTAAAACAAATATGTAAATTAAAATATACATGCAGAGTAAAACTAGCTTAAAAATGGGGGGGATTTAACGCAAATGGCACCATAATTACTATCTGTCAACTCTGGTATTACCTGCACAAAACTTGTTAATTCACACTGATTCCATTCCACACATTATCATCATTATTGTTATTTTCTAGTAGTAGTAGGAGTAGTAGTAGTAGTAGTAGCAGTAGTAGTAGTAGTAGTAGTAGTAGTAGTAGTAGTAGTAGTAGTAGTAGTAGTAGTAGCAGTAGTAGTAGTAGTAGTAGTAGTAGTAGTAAGTAGTAGTAGTAGTAGTAGTAATGTAGTAGCAGTAGCAGTAGTAGTAGTAGTAGTGGTATTGGTCTTGTTAGCAGTAGTAGTGATAGTAGTAGAAGTAGTGGTAATGGTAGTTTGTAGTAGTAGTTTTAGTAGTAGTAGTAGTAGTAGTAGTAGTAGTAGTAGTAGTAGTAGTAGTAGTAGTAGTAGTAGTAGTAGTAGTAGTAGTATTGGTCTTGTTAGCAATAGTAGTGGTAGTAGTAGAGGTAGTGGTAATGGTAGTTTGCAGTAGTAGTTTTAGTAGTAGTAGAGTAGTAGTAGTAGTAATAAATAGTAGTAATAGTTTGTTTGTTATAGTAGTAATGTAGTTTGTTATGTAGTTATAGATACTTCTAGTAGTAATAGTAGTAGTTATGTAGTAATGTAGTAGTAATAATAGTAGTAATAGTAGTAGTTATAGTAGTAATAGTAGTAGTTATAGTAGTAATAGTAGTAGTAATAATAGTAGTAATAGTAGTAGTTGTAGTAGTAATAGTAGTAGTTATAGTAGTAATAGTAGTAGTTATAGTAGTAATAGTAGTAGTTATAGTAGTAATAGTAGTAGTAGTAGTAGAAATAGAAGTAGTTATAGTAGTAATAGTAGTAGTTATAGTAGTAATAGTAGTAGTAATAATAGTAGTAATAGTAGTAGTTATAGTAGTAATAGTAGTAGTTATAGTAGTAATAGTAGTAGTAGTAGTAGTAATAATAGTAGTAATAGTAGTAGTAGTAGTAGTAGTAGTAGTAGTAGTAGTATGTAAGTTAATAGTTTGTAATGTAATAGTATAGTAATAGTAATAGTAGTCGTAAAGTAGTATGTTATAGTAGTAATCGTTTGTAGTAAATAGTAGTAGTAGTAGTAGTAGTAGAGTAGTAGTAGTAGTAATAATAGTAGTAGTAGTAGTAGTAATAGTAGTAGTAATAGTAATAGTAGTAGTAATAGTAGTAGTAATAGTAGTTGTAGTAGTAATAGTAGTAGTAATAGTAGTAGTTATAGTAGTAATAGTAGTAGTGTTATGTCATAGAAGAAATGTAGCAGTAGCAATATAAAAAGAAACATGTACTTTTCCTTTTCAAATAATTCAACTCTTTTACTTTAACAAATATAGAATTCAATTCCCTTCTTTGTTCTTTCTTTTATGAGACCAAAGCTCTAAAAAAAAATATATCTTTCTTGTTGGTTTTGGAAGGATCAAAGACATAAATGAATATGTTTTGTTATCTGACTTTTCTACGTTTCTGTGTGTGTGTCATTCACCCACGGTCTTGTCCACGTGACCGGACTCGCGATCGCCAGTTTATAAGTTTGATCATAGACCACTGTATACCTGGACTGCGCACGGAATATCGGCCTGTTGCACATGGGCCTGAACTTGTCCTGAAGTCGGAGGGCCGCTCGGATTCATATATATACGCATCATATGGTTTATCAGTATATATGATATACTGTAATCTTCGTAAATGTTTGTTCTATAATATTATCAAATAAAAAACAGTAAAACACGGTAAAGAAATGCCATTACGAGACTCTGAAGAAATATCCATGAACTTAATATTCACTTAACTCTTCGCCATTTAAAACTTTGCGAGTCAACTTTTATCATGAAGGGTATCAACAGAAGCGCAATTTTATTAGCTTTCCATTGCTATATTTCGTTATCTGATAAATTAGTTAGAACCATGCATAACTTAGCGTTAAATAAATAAATAAAATCATCAATCGGGTCATTTTCCCGATTGATGAGGTTATTTATTTAGTCAACGCTAATTTATACATGGTGCTAATTCATTTATCAGAAAACGAAATATATAAGTAAATAAATAACATCATCAATCGGGAAAGTTACCCGATTGATGATTTTATTTATTTATTTAACGCTAATTTATGCATGGTTCTAATTCATTTATCAGATAACGAAATATAGCAATGGAAAGCTAATAAAATTGCGCTTCTATTGATACCCTTCTTGATAAAAGTTGACTCGCAAAGTTTTAAATGGCGAAGAGTTAAGTGAATATTAAGTTCATGCATATTTCTTCAGTCTCGTAATGGCATTTCTTTAGCGTGTTTTACTGTTTTTTATTTGATAATATTATAGAACAAACATTTACGAAGATTACAGTATACCATATATACTGATAAACCAGTCTATATGATAGTCCATAGACCGACAAAGGGGCGCCCGACAAAGAGATATAGTTATCTCTTTGTCGGGCGCCCCGCAGGCCCCTATGCAGCCCCGCAATTCAAAACATTGTCGCGTGTGCAGTCCAGGTATACAGTGGTCTATGGTTTGATCAATCTTTGGGTAATGCTGGGACCTTCACACACCACACAAACCTATCCCCTTGCTCAAGGGGGACAGTAACCGCCCGAATTTGTCAGTGAAAAATCCCCGTGAGCAGTGAGGATTCGAACCGGCTACCACAGAATGGCAGGCCAGCACGCTACCAACTTGATCGTGGCGGTGGTGTGTGTGTGTGTGTGTGTGTGTGTGTGTGTGTGTGCGTGTATGTGTGTGTGTGTGTGTGTGTGGTGTGTGTGGTGTGTGTGTGTGTGTGTGTGTGTGTGTGTTTGTCCCGGATTACACACACACACACACACACACACACACACACACACACAAACGAGAACAGTGATATACGTAATAAAACATAAAACAAGAATTACCTGTTTCCCTCTAGAAAAAGTAACAGAATATGAAGAAAAAAAATACATTACAGGAGAAAATGAAATAAAATAAAAAAATCGCAACAGCGGGGGGGAAATAATACATAAAAAAAGGGAAAGAACCTCGGCAAGGCAGGTAAAAATTCGAGATTCAACAGGCTCAAAATTTTATAAAGGAATATGAATGAAGTGTTAAATAATTTTCCTTTTCAAATAATCCCATTTCTTTACTTTCGAAAAATAACATTCAACTCCTTTCTTTGTTCCTTCATTTGAGACCAAAAACTCTCAAAAAATATATCTTTCTTGGTGGTTTAGAAAGGACCAAAGACATAAGGAATATATATTTTTGTTATCTGCCTCTACTAACCATTATTATATATGAACGGTACGAATAATTTTTTCTATATATTAAGTACCATAAAAAATAACATATCTTATCCTTCGAAACAAACACCCTAATAAAAATACAAACCAATAAATAAATAAATAGTAAAACAAATGAATGAGTAAATAGACAGGTAAAATAGATATATAAATTATCGTCTGGAAAAATAAATGTATAATAACGTGCGTGAGAGAAAGAAAATAATAAAACACGTAGGAGAAAAAAAATCTTAAATGGTAAAATGTATAAAAATCTTGAACTAAAATAGTATTATATAAAAGAAAATATAAAGGAAAAAATCATGTAGTATACGCCCAAAAAAACATCAAGGAAAACAAAACAAAAATAAGGAAAAACTGAAATAAAAAAGCTACAATATTAACAGTATGAACGTCAATGAGAAATGTAGTTAGAAAAAATAGAATATATACCAAGAAAATAATATAAAGAGAAAAAATTAAGCTTATTATTGAAAAAAATAGAAAAAATAGAAAAACAAAACACCAACACTAATATAATAGTAACTAGCCGCAAAGCCGCCCTCCGGGCGGCCTTTTTGGCTAGCTCCTGCGGAGGGCTATTGGTGGGCCTTCGGCCCACCACCTGTGTTTGGTGGGCCTTCTGGCCCACCAAACACACTCTTCCAGATAGCCCCTTCTAGCTTTCCTGAAATCATGGATGTAGAAATGTATGTATTAACGCCAACCCATTCACATCACCCCCAACCCATTCACTCACCCATTACCCATCACCCCCTACCCATTCACTCACCCATTAGGGCTATTGGTGGGCCTTCGGCCCACCACCTGTGTTTGGTGGGCCGAAGGCCCACCAAACACAGACTCTCCAGATAGCCCCTTCTAACTTTTCTGAAATCATGGATGTAGAAATGCATGTATTCCCCACACCCATTCACTCACCCATTACCCATCACCCCCCACCCATTCACTCACCCATTACCCATCACCACACCCATTCACTCGCCCATTACCCATCACCCCCCACCTATTCCCTCACCCATCACCCCCCACCCATTCACTCACCCATCACCCATCACCCCACCCATTCACTCACCCATTACCCATCACCCTACATCAAGGTTTCCTCAATTCTCGCAAACCCATTTTTTTTTCACAATTATCGCTAATAGGCTGCTAAAAAAAATAAAAAAAAATAAATAAGTGATCGGATCATCTCATAAGTGGGCTTAAAACCTTCCCCTGGTCAACCTGGTTCAAAAATGTGGTATATGATGGGATTCCGCCACGGGGGGTGGCACCTATCGCGGACAGACAGACAGACAGACAGACAGACAAACAGACAGACACACTTTCGCTTATATTATTATAGATAAAAAATCTACAAAAAATTCAACCTTATAAATTTAACAAAAATAATATATGTACTTACAATAAAACGAATCCAATA
>JACEEZ010007551.1:47500-55000 GCA_016584305.1 Chionoecetes opilio
ACATAAACATCTCAATTTCCTTCCACTCAGCCAAAAAACCGAGAGAGAGAGAGAGAGAGAAAGAGTTTAGAGACAGACAGACAGAGATAGAGAGAGTTTAGAGACAGACAGACAGAGAAAGAGAGTTTAGAGACAGACAGACAGAGATAGAGAAAGAGAGACAGACAGACAGAGAAAGAGAGTTTAGAGACACAGACAGAAAAAAGTTTAGACAGAGAGAGAAAGAGTTTAGAGACAGACAGACAGAGATAGAGAGAGTTTAGAGACAGACAGACAGAGAAAGAGAGTTTAGAGACAGACAGACAGAGATAGAGAGAGTTTAGAGACAGACAGACAGAGAAAGAGAGTTTAGAGACAGACAGACAGAGATAGAGAAAGAGAGACAGACAGACAGAGAAAGAGAGTTTAGAGACAGACAGACAGAAAAAAGTTTAGACAGAGAGAGAAAGAGTTTAGAGACAGACAGACAGAGATAGAGAGAGTTTAGAGACAGACAGACAGAGAAAGAGAGTTTAGAGACAGACAGACAGAGATAGAGAAAGAGAGACAGACAGACAGAGAAAGAGAGTTTAGAGACAGACAGACAGAAAAAAGTTTAGACAGAGAGAGAAAGAGTTTAGAGACAGACACAGAGATAAGAGAGTTTAGAGACAGACAGACAGAAAAAAGTTTAGACAGAGAGAGAAAGAGTTTAGAGACAGACAGACACAGATAAAGAGAGTTTAGAGACAGACAGAAAAAAAGTTTAGACAGACAGACACAGAAAAAAGAGACAGACAGACAGACAGGGAGAGAGTTTAAGGACTAAGTTTTATTCCTCGTAGCAAGATAACATGGAGTGATAATACTGAAGCGATGAAGCCAAAGTGAAGGAAGCGAGAATAAGTGATGATGCATAAGATAACTTTGTAAGGTTATGGAAAGGGCTTTGTATAAAAAAAATTCAGTTCTTCCATCAGATCTTAAAGTATTGAAAATGTTACTTATGTTTAGCTCATCATTTTTACTTTTCATTTCGTTTCACAAGTTTTTTCTCTCATGGTTTCCTGTTTTTTTTCTTTTTTCCTCTTTTTCTGTGACTTTTTCCTCTTTTCCTTTGATTTTTTTCTTCTTTTCCTCTTTTCCTATGACTTTTTTTTTCGACGCTTTATAAAAATTCCCAGCGGTTGGTAAGTCCAGAAAATTGTTTTAATTAATCACGTAATCACTAAATTTATATTATGTATACTCGTGAGGTAATTAATAGACAGGAAGAGAGGGAGGGGAGGTAGATAGGAAGGGGGATGGGATGGTAGTTAGGGTGAGGGAGCAGAGGTAGTTAGGGTGGGGGATGGGAGGCAGGAAGGAGGGTGAGGGAGTTATGGAGGGAGGGGGGTAGTTAGGAAGGGGGAGGGGAGGTAGTTTATACGTGATTGGGGGGGGAAGACCAACACACCTTTAAAGGGCGAAAACAAGCCTTTAAAATGACATCAACAAACCCATTGACTATCAACATCAACACTATCTCACACACACACACACACACACACACACACCACACACACACACACATAGGGTACTCCGTATTTGTAGTGGTTAGCACGCTGGGTTTCACAACCGAGAAGCCCCGGTTCAAATCCCCGGGCGGAGCGGAAACATATCGGCTGTTTCCTTAAAACCCCAGCCCCTGTCCACCCAGCAGTGAATGGGTACCGGGTGTTAGCCGGGGATTTGTGACCCCCCTCCCGGGGTGGTGGCTTCGGCCAACACTAAAAAGATGAATGAGAAAAATAAATGTTGATATGGAGACGGGGCCATACGACCATTGCTCTGGCCCTGTAAAATACAACTAGATGAATACAACTAGATGAATACACACACAACACACACACACACACAAATCATAACCATCGTGGTACATTGGTACAAGTGTACAAATTTGATTATATAAATTACAACTTGCTTTCGATGGCACAAGTTACTCTAATAAAAACGGCTGGCTGGATGGACTGACTACTACTGGCAACACTACTACTACTACTACTACTACTGGCAACACCATTCCTACAACTACTACTACTTCTAACACTCTAATAATCCAATCGTCAAGACCACTACACCATATTTCATTAATTATTTTTTAAACAATTTCTATATAATCTTAAAGAAAATTACGGTGTAGTTGTGTTTCGTTTTAGTCAGGATATAATTCATTCATGTATTCTTTAGGTTCAAAATTATGAAGAGAGGAGAAAAATATGTATTCCGTATGAACCAGTAGCAAAATATTGTGTTGTGATGTATATAGTAATGATGTTGTTTCTACGCATGAACAGTATTTGCATGCTTTGACGTTGGTATATTTGAGGTAGAATAGAGTGTGTGGAGTTTTTCTGATGAAGAATTGTATATGCATGTTTATACATTTTGCTTTTTTCTCTATATTATCTCATGTATAATATTTTGTATATGTGAATGGAAAGCCAGCATCCTCTTTTTATATTACTTTTTTCTTATTATTATTTACTATTTACTTCTATATTTTATTCAGAAATTTTAAATTACGAAATAAACTGATTGATTGACTACTATTACTACTACTATTACCATCACCACATCCTTTGCTGCTACTACTACTACTACTACTACTACTACTACTACTACTACTACTACTACTACTACTACTACTACTGCTACTATTACAACTACTACTACTACTACTACTACTATTACTACTAATACTACTATTACTACTACTACTACTATTACTACTACTACTACTACTACTACTATTACTACTACTACTACTACTACTACTATTACTACTATTACTACTACTATTACTACTACTACTACTACCACCACAACCTTTGCTACTACTACTACTGCTACTACTACTACTACTACTACTATTACTACTACTACTACTATTACCATCACCACAACCTTTGCTGCTACTACTACTACTACTACTACTACTACTACCACCACCACTACTTCTACTACTATTACTACTACTACTACTACTACTACTACTATTACTACTACTACTACTACCATCACTACTACTTCCATTCAATATACAAAGTTTTACAGCAGAGAAAAAAAATAAGGACAAAAGTTACGGAGGCAAACACACAACTTTCTGAAACACAATTCCGAGACGGAGACGTGACCCCAATAGCCCTACAACTCCCCCCCCCCTACCCACAACACCCCCACAACTCTACAACTCCACCCTCAAACCACCAACTTTACAACCCTCCCCCCTCTCTCACAACACTCCTAAAACCCTCCCCCACCTCCAGCAAGAGTCTCCCCTCCCCCTTACCCTTAACACTCCAACAACCCTCCTTCCCCCCACCTCCAGCACAACCCATACTCCTCCACCCACAACACCCCAACAGCTCCTCCTCCACGTTTTTCATTCACCCCTCTTCCACAATCTTCACACAACACTCTTATTCCACTTCCATCTTTCCTTTCCTTCTTTCATATCTCCTATAATTCGATAAATTCATCCGAACACTGCTTAACCCCTTGAGACCCAGAACGTAATTTCCATTGTAATATGTGTACCATTAAGACAATTTTTAGTGACTATAAGCAATATTTTATACATATGACCTGTTTAGTATCCTTGTCGACTAAGTTATTTGGTATATTCAGTTACTTTTCGTAAATTTATGGCTCGACAACATACATTTTTTTTATAGCAAAGGAAAGATCTGGGCGTGAAGAGGTTAATTTAACTTATACGCCCCTAATCTAAAATAAAAAATCTTCGTCTTTACCTATAGCATTTTCATAACAGCCTTTCACAATATCCTCCCATCCATACTTGTAAACTACTTGCTTTGTCCTTTATATCCCTTATCTTATTTTTTTCCCAACCTTGATTTCCTTCCTTCATTTTACATATTTCTTACGTCTTCATGTTGTTACTTCCCCTTCCCTTTCCAAACATATTTCCCCTCCTCCTTTGTCTCGACCTTCAAGCTTTCTCTTTCCTTCTAATTTATAGCCTCTGCTTACCTAACTCAGCGAACCCTAAACCATTGCCTTGCCTTAAACCTTCCCTTCCTCCCTCTTGTATCTCTCAACTTCCTCTCTCTTCTATCTCTCCACTTCCTCTCTCTCTTCTATCTCTCAACTTCCTCTCTCTCTTCTATCTCTCCACTTCATTTCTTTCTTCTGTCTCTCCACTTCCTCTATCTCTTCACTTCCTCTCTTTCTTCTGTCTCCACTTCCTCTTTCTTCTATCTCTCAATTTCCTCTCTCTCTTCTATCTCTCCACTTCCTCTCTCTTCTCTTCCTCTCTCTTCTATCTCTCAACTTCCTCTTCACTTCCTCTCTCTTCTACCTCTCAACTTCCTCTATCTCTTCTGTCTCTCCACTTCCTCTCTCTTCTATCTCTCAACTTCCTCTCTCTTGTCTCTTCACTTCCTCTCTCTCTTGTATCTCTCCACTTCCTCTCTCTCTTCTGTCTCTCCACTTCCTCTCTCTTCTATCTCTCCACTTCATCTCTCTTCTCTCTCTCCACCACGAGATATTTCCACCATGTATGTACTTTCCTACCTAGAAAACCTTATCTCTCCTCTATCTCATCTGCTTATTTTCCTCCTCTTGTATATATATTGCCTCACTCTCTCCCGCTCTCTCTTATATTCCTCCCTCTTGTACATAGTAGACACCAGATTATATCTACCATTTGGGACAAGTTTTAACCCACAAGAGAGTTTTACCCCACGGGACAGATTTTTACCCCACGGGACAGATTTTTACCACACGGGACAGATTTTTACCCCATGGGACATATTTTTACCCCATGGGACATATTTTTACCCCATGGGACAGATCTTTACCCCATGGGACAGATTTTTACCCCACGGGACAGATTTTTACCACACGGGACAAATATTTACCCCATGTGACAGCTTTTTACCCCATGGGACAGCTTTTTACCCCATGGGACAGATTTTTACCCCACGGGACAGATTTTTACCACACGGGACAAATTTTTACCCCATGGGACAGATGTTTACCCCATGGGACAGATTGTTACCCCATGGGACAAATTTTTACCTAATGGGACAGATTTTTACCCCATGGGCCAGATTTTTACCCCATGGGCCAGATTTGTACCCCATGGGTCAGATTTTTACCCCATGGGACAGATTTTTACCCCTTAGGACAGATTTGCACCCCATGGGACAGATTTTTACCTCATGGGACAGATTTTTACCCCATGGGACAGATTTTTACGCCATGGGACAGATTTTTACCCCATGGGACAGATTTTTACCCTATGGAACAAGATTTACCCCACGGGACAGATTTTTACCCCATGGGACAGATTTTTACCCCATGGGACAGATTTTTACCCCATGGAACAGATGTTTACCCCATGGAACAGGTTTTTACCCCATGGAACAGATTTTTACCCCATGGAACAGATTTTTACCCCATGGGACAGATTTTTACCCCATGGGACAGATTTTTACCCCATGGGACAGATTTTTACCCCATGGGACAGATATTTACCCCATGGGACAGATTTTTACCCCATGGGCCATATTTTTAACCCACGGGCCATATTTTTACCCCACGGGACAGATTTTTACCCCACGGGCCATATTTTTACCCCACGGGCCATATTTTTACCCCATGGGCCATATTTTTATCCCACGGGCCAGATTTTTACCCCATGGGACAGATTTTTACCCCACGGGCCAGATTTTTACCCCATGGGACAGATTTTTTTACCCCATGGGACAGATTTTTACCCAATGGGACAGATTTTTACCCCATGGGACAGATTTTTACCTAATGGGACAGATTTTTACCCAATGGGACAGATTTTTATCCCACGGGCCAGATTTGTACCCCATGGGACAGATTTTTTACCCCACGGGCCAGATTTGTACCCCATGGGACAGATTTTTTACCCCATGGGACAGATTTTTACCCAATTGGACAGATTTTTACCCAATGGGACAGATTTTTACCCAATGGGACAGATTTTTACCCCATGGGGCAGATTTTTACCCAATGGGACAGATTTTTACCCAATGGGACAGATTTTTACCCAATGGGACAGATTTTTACCCCATGGGACAGATTTTTACCCAATGGGACAGATTTTTACCCCATGGGACAGATTTTTACCCAATGGGACAGATTTTTACCCCATGGGACAGATTTTTACCCCATGGGACAGATTTTTACCCAATGGGACAGATTTTTACCCCATGGGACAGATTTTTACCCCATGGGACAGATTTTTACCCCATGGGACAGATTTTTACCCAATGGGACAGATTTTTACCCAATGGAAAAGTTTGCTACTCCATGAAAAAGTTTAAGTAATTGTTTTGTTTTGTAATTCCCTTCCCTGAGTTACCTTTGTACCTTTGTTACCTTTACAGGGTGCTAAATTTTAGAACGCAATAAAAGTAATTTACAAACGAAAAAACTATTATACGGTTTTGGTTATGCATATGCTGTCCTTTCTGCATGTATTTACACACACACACACACACACACACACACACACACACACACACACACACACACACACACACACACACACACACACACACACACACATACACACACATATACACAAAGCAAAATCTCTACATTTGTTTCCTCATGCCATGTTAAAATGAAACACACACACACACACACACACACACATTGTTACACAAATATACATTCAAGAACAGGAATATAGAATATAGTGTGTGGGGGTGTGTGTGTGTGTGTGTGTGTGTGTGTGTGTGTGTGTGTGTTGTGTGTGTGTGTGTGTGTGTGTGTGTGTGTGGTGTGTGTGTGTTTTGGGGGTGGGTGGGTGGGTGGGTGGGTGGTGGTGCGCGCGCGCGCGCGGGTGTGTGTGTGGTGTGTGTGTGTGTGTGTGTGTGTGTGTGTGTGTGTGTGTGTGTGTGTGTGTGTGTGTGTGTGTGTTGTGTGTGTGTGAAAAGACGTGATTGCATAAACATTTTTATTGCTTTTAATTGTGGTTGTTGTTATTGGCTTTGATAGTATTATTTCCGTACATACAAACAGACAGACAGACAAACAGACGTACGCTATATAAAAAAAAACAATAATTTATACAACCTATTTATGAATTGAGCAACATTTATATACCATTCCTCATTTACAGACAAACACACAAAAAAAATATATTTAAATGAACATAAAAATATATTCCTGCTATCACTACACCAAAATTAAAATGCATAACTCTACAAATGCACCAGTAGTTATTTGAGAGAGAGAGAGAGAGAGAGAGAGAGAGAGAGAGAGAGAGAGAGAGAGAGAGAGAGAGAGAGAGAGAGAGAGAGAGAGAGAGGAGAGAGAGAGAGAGAGAGAGAGAGAGAGAGAGAGAGAGAGAGAAGAGAGAGAGAGAGAGAGAGAGAGAGAGAGAAAGAGAGAGAGATATGGGTGAGACATTAGCATATAAATATATATCCACACTGCGCACACAAACCTCACTCACACACACACACACACACA
>JACEEZ010007551.1:60000-70000 GCA_016584305.1 Chionoecetes opilio
CTTTCCTTTCTTCCTTCCTTATCTGTTTTTCCTGTTTCATTTAGTTTCTTTCCTTTCTTGATTCTCCCGTACTTACATTTTTTTTTTCCTCTCTCTCTCTCTCTCTCTCTTCTCTCTCTCCTCTCTCTCTCTCTCTCTCTCTCTCTCTCTCTCTCTCTCTCTCTCTCTCTGAAAATTACCTCTGCGCCATCCACGCTCTGGCCTGTGGTTAGTAAATTGAATGAAAAAATGTCCATAGTAATCACGACAGGTGAGAGAGAGAGATAAATATAAAAATAATATAAATATATATATATATATATATATATATAGATATATAATAAATATATAATAAGAGAGAGAGAGAGAGAGGAGAGAGAGAGAGAGGAGGAGAGGAAAAGAGGAGAGAGAGGAGAGGAGAGAGGAGAGAGAGAGAGAGAGAGAGAGATAAGAAAGATTTTCATCCTATCTAGACACTTTGCAAGTACCAACTACAAGGTTATTGACTATACAAAGCGCCGGCCACGTCAGCATGAACTAGGCGGACTCGAACCGCTGACCGAATGCACAGGGACGCTGCACATTGCGAACACACGTCTCTACCAACCTTGCCACCCTGACGAGAGAGAGAGAGAGAGAGAGAGAGAGAGAGAGAGAGAGAGAGAGAGAGAGAGAGAGAGAGAGAGAGAGAGAGAAGAGAGAGAGAGAGAGAAGAGAGAGGAGAGAAGAGGATATAAGTACGGAAGAGGCAAGAAATCACGCAAGAAAATAAATAAAATGAAACAGGAAATGCAGATGAGGAAGGAGTAAAGGAAAGAAAGGAAAGAAAGGAAAGAAGGAAAGAAGGATGGATGGAAGAAATGAAGGATGAAGGGGGAAAAGAACGGAAGCAAAGAGAATACACAAAAAAATATGAGAAAGAAAAGAAAAAAAAAAGAAAAATAAAAATGGGAAAGAAACAAGACAAAGACAAGGGAATTAACACAAACCAGATCAAGCAATAAACCAATACTACTAATAAAGCCATAGACCACAAAGGAGTAATAAAATAAAGTAACAATAAAATGAAATCACAGAACCCACTAAATACCAAATTACATACTGTCCTGTCTGCTTTACTGACATCAGGAAGTAGAGAGATAGACAGATAGATACACAGATAGATAGATAGATAGATAGATAAATAGATAGATAGATACATAGATAGATATTTAGATACATAGATATAGATAAATAGATCGATGGATACATAGTTAGATAAATAGTTAGATAGATAGATAGGTAGATAACAGATAAATAGAGGTAAATAAATAGATAAATAGAGAGGAGTGAGAGATAAAAAGAGAGAAATAAAGTATATGGAGAAAACTTTAGTGGAGGTAAGAAAGAAATGAAAGGTATTACTCACACGCTCAATCAGGACTAAGGAAAGAAAGGAGAAGGAATGAAAGAAAGGAGAAGGAATGAAAGAAAGGAGAAGGAAGGAAAGAAAGGAGAAGGAATGAAAGAAAGGAGAAGGAAGGAAAGAAAGGAGAAGGAATGGAAAGAAAGGAGAAGGAAGGAAAGAAAGGAGAAGGATGAAAAAAAGGGAAAGGAGAAAAAGGAGGAAATAAAGGAGAAGGAATGAAAGAAAGGAGAAGGAATGAAAGAAAGGAGAAGGAATGAAAGAAAGGAGAAGGAAGGAAAGAAAGGAGAAGGAAGGAAAGAAAGGAGAAAAAAAAGGAGAAGTGAGGAAAAACAGGTGGAGACAGAAAGAAAACAATGAGAATTAAAAAGAAAGAAGGGTGCTAATCATATTTTCCCATGAAGATAACTATTATTACTAACTAAGGAAAGGAGAAGGAAGGAAATAAAGGAGAAATAGAAAAGGAGAAGTGAGGCTAAACAGGTGGGAGAGAAAGAAAGACAAAAATGATAAAGAAAAAAGGTGCTAATCATATATTCCAATGAAGTTAACTAAGGAAAGAAAAGAAGAGGGAAAAAAAGGAGAATAGAGAAAAAGAGATGAGGTAAACAGGTGTGGAGATAAAGAAAGAAAAAAATTCAGAAAAAAGGAAAAAAGGTGCTAATCCTATTATATTTTCCAATGAACGAAAAGGAAAATGAAGGAAAACTAACGCAAGGAAAAAAACTGACTGAAAAAAGAAAAGAAAAGGGAAAAGGAAATTTGAGGGAAAACAGGTGTGGAGATAAAGAAGAAAAAATTGAGATAAAAAAGAAAGAAGGGGCGTCAGTTTGCAATCATGTTTTCCAATGAAGGTAAACTAACGAAAGAAAAAAACGAGAAAAAAAAGGATAACCCCCTTTAACTGCATTTAAAGGTAGAATGAACAAGTAAACAGTCTCCCTCTCTCCTGCACCTCCCCCCCCCCCCCTCCAACACACACACACACACACACACACACGTAGCATTCTTCATCCCTATTGGTTCGATGAAATAGTAGAAGAGGAGTCAAGTCAACCGTGATCTGTCTCCTCATTGGCTGACGGCGACATATCATCTTGAATTGTGATTGGCTCTTTCAACTACACAGGTTTACATACTGGCTTGCAATGATTGGCTGGGGGGTTTTAGGGGGGAGGGGGAGGGGGGAAGGTTAAGAGCCCTCATCACCCTCCAGCCAGGTATTAGCGCTAATTAAGTTTCAACCCAGGTAGATCGGGGAGGAGAGAGAGAGAGAGAGAGAGAGAGAGAGAGAGAGAGAGAGAGAGAGAGAGAGAGAGAGAGAGAGAGAGAGAGAGAGAGAGAGAGAGAGAGAGAGAGAGAGAGAGAAAGAGAGAAAGAGAAAGAGAAAGAGAAAGAGAAAGAGAAAGAGTAATTGAGGAGGTGAGGGAGAAAGAGAGAGTAAATGAGGAGGTGATGGAGAAAGAGAGTAAATGAGGAAGAGAGAGAAAAGAGAAATAAAGAGAATAAATGAGGAAGAGAGAAAGAGAGAGGAAAGGAGAAAGAGAAAAAGAGAAGTGTATTCGAAGCCTCACTGATTCACTAAGCCGGGTTCACTGCTTCAGAATCCTCCTAGCTTCATATCAGATCAGGTCTCCTTCATAAAGCTTTAAAAAATCTCCATTCCGGTTCACACACACAAGTCTCTGGGAGTGTTTCGGATGAGCTGCTAATTGTTGTTTACGAAGAAGGGGGGGGAAAGAGGGGGGAGGGGTAGGGGTAAGGGGGGGAGGGAGGAGGGTTTTTTGTTTACAAGGAGAGGGTGTTTTTTGAAGTCAAGTGTAGTTTGAACGAGTGTTAATTCATCTAGTTTGGGGAGTGCAAGGGAGGAAGGGAGAGGAGGATAGGAGGGAAGAGAAGGAGGGAAGAGAAGGAAGGGAGGGAAGGAGGAAAGGGAATGAAGGAGGGAAGAGGAGAGAGGGAGGAAAGGTTGTTATCTATTCAGTGCAGTCAGTCACTCAAAACCATGTTGCAAGTGGAAAGAACGACATTAAAGCAGTAAGGTGATATGATGTCGCTTTTACTCACTCACTCACTCACTCACTCACCCACTCACCCACTCACTCACTCTCACCCATTCACACACTCACTCACTCACTCACTCACCCACTCACACACTCACTCGCACACCACTCACTCACTCACTCGCACACTGACTCGCACACTCATTCACTCACTCATTCACTCAACTCACTCACCCACCTACTCACTCACTAACTCACTCGCACACTCACTCATTCACTCAACTCACTCACCCATCTACTCACTCACTCACTAACTCACTCGCACACTCACTCATTCACTCATTTCACTCACCCACCTACTCACTCACTCACCAACTCAGCTAACTTTCTCTCATTCTTTCTCTTTATTGCAAGAACTAAAATAATTGCTACTTTAATAATGGGAATGGCAAGAATTATGGAAGCTATTATCGTAGTAGTAATAGTAACAGTTGCATTAGTAGTAGTAGTGGTAGTAGTAGTAAAAGTAGTAGTGGTAGAAGTAGTTGTAGTAGTGGTAATAGAAGTAGTAGTAGTAGTAGTAGTAAAATTAGTAGTAGTAGTAGTAGTAAAATTAGTATAGTAGTAGTAGTAGTAGTAGTAGTAGTAGTAGTAGTATAACAAAATTAGTTCTTGATATCTACAGAATCCACAATGTAAAATATATAAACTCAATTGTCAGTACACGTAACAGTAAATAAGTCCTGAGGTAATAATTATCTATCCTTTTTACGACCATAATACAACCAAATCTCCTTACAAAGTATGAAGACAAAGAGGAAAAAACTGTTTTAAATAATCATTTTTACGTCTCTATTCATGTATTAAACAATTTCCACTTGAGAGAGAGAGAGAGAGAGAGAGAGAGAGAGAGAGAGAGAAGGAGAGAGAGAGAAGGAGAGAGAGAGAGATAGAGAGAGAGAGGAAGAGAGAGGAGAGAGACGAGGGGAGAGAGAGAGAGAGAGGAGAGAGAGAGAGAGAGAGAGAGAGAGAGAGAGAGAGAGAGGGAGAAGAGAGAGGGGAGAAGAAGAGAGAGGGGGAGAGGGGAGAGAGAGAGAGAGAGAGAGACGAGAGAGAGAGAGAGAGAGAGAGAGAGAGAGAGAGGGAAAAGAGAGAGAGAGAGAAGAGAGAGAGAGAGAGAGAGAGAGGATGAGAGAGAGAGAGAGAGAGAGAGAGAGGAGAGAGAGGAGAGAGAGAGAGAGAGAGAGAGAGAGAGAGTGGGAAGAGAGGGGAGAGAAGAGAGGGGAGGAGAATGAGAGAGAGAGAGAGAGAGAAGAGAGAGAGAGAGAGAGAGAAGGAGAGAGGGGAGAGAGGAGAGAGAGAGAGGAGAGAGAGAGAGAGAGAGAGAGAACGGAGGAGAGAGAGAAGAGAGGAGAGAGAGGGGAGAGAGAGAGGGGATGAGAGAGAGAGAAAAGAGAGGGAGAGAGAGAGAGAGAGCGAGAGGGAGAGGGAGGAGAGAGAGAGAGAGAGGACAACTAGTCGCCATTCGTGGCGCTCTCACCACGCCCTGGAGAGTCACTCCCCTCATGTCATCATACACACAGACTCAAAATCCTCTATCCAGGACCTCAAAAGACACACAGCCACAGGACAACATTCCCCTCCTCACCTCCACTCTTCTTCTGGCCCAGCGATGGCTGCACGTGGCTGCAAAAAACACCCCCAATTGGGTTCCCAAACCATGTAGGCCTTAGTGGCACCGAAGTAGCTGACAGAGCTGCAAAAATCAGCCGCTGCCCTTCCCAGCCCCACTACGGCTGTTCTACCCAGCCTCTCCCAAACTCTACTTAAAAAAAAAGTCTGGGCCCCGCACGCCTTGTCCCGCCAGCAACACGAGGCCACAGTCGCCCTGTCATCACCCTCTGCCTCCTGGTACGCTGCTGCAACAGCTTACCACCCACTTCCCCAAGACCCATCCATCGCCCCACACGTACGGGACCGACTACCCGTCTCCGCCTCGGCTTTCCCTGCTTTGAGGAAATCCGCCAGGGCGCTGTGGACATCACCTGTGATCACTGCCAGGTCACCTCCCCCCTTTTCACTCCAACACTACCTCCTGAAGAGCGAGGCAACCTCCCACCTCAGGGAACGCTCCCCCCCTCATCCCCCAGCCCGGACATCCAGGTGCCACCGCCCCTGCTGCTGCGGTAATTAGATATGTCCCTCTGGCCCCTCTCACCTCCACCGTTCGGGAGTGGGGCGCTACCCCACCCCCAAGGGTTAGCCTCCAATACACTGCCTTTTTTCTTTTTTTGTAATGCCATTTAATTCCACAGGCGGTCTATATTATAATCTATTTTAGTAACAACAAACGATGAGATAGAGAGGGAGAGGACGACGATGAGATGAGACCGAGAGAGAGAGAGGAGAGAGAGAGGTAGAGGATGAGAGAGAGAAGATTGAGGCGAGAGAGAGAGAGAGAGACGAGATGAGATGAGAGGAGATCGGGAGAAGAGAGAGGAGAGCCGGAGAGGAGAGAGAGAGGATGAGCAGAGAGAGGGAAGAGAGGAGAGAGGAGAAGGAGGAGAGAGAGACGAGATGAGAGAGAGAGAGAGCATGAGAGAGAGACGAGACGAGAGACGAGAGAGAGAAGGAGACTGAGAGAGAGAGAGTGCATTAGTGAGCAGTGCATTAAATTTGTTATTTAAGTTACTCCTCTCGTCAAACTCCAAAATAGATTTCAGCCATATGCTCTTTTTTCCCTCTATTTTTTGTTTTATGCCCTGCTCGTCACGTCAAAGGCTAGAGACCTATGTTTACTTTTAGCTGTAGTAACGTCAACTATCCAAGAGTTACCATTAACCCCTTCACACCCAGATCTCTCCTTTGTTATATCAAACTGTATGTGTCGGCGAGCATGGATGAAAATGTGAAAACGTAAACGTAACTAATATACAAAATTAGTTAGGGCGGACAGGATACTATAACAGGTCCAATACTCTATACATATTGCTTATATTCAATAATAAATCATCTAATGGGAGTGAAAAATTACCAATGGAAATTACGTTATGGGGTATGCAAGAGGGGTTAACCTCATCCAACTGGAATGGTTACCCTCTTCTCTATTCAGTATTCTGCACTTCTCTTTAACTAACATGGTTGGGATTGGTGAGGATTGGGCGTGCGGTTTTGGAAATGTTGGGTGAAATGGATGAAATGAGGGGAGGTGTGTGTGGTGGAAAATTAAGGTTAGGTTCGGTTAAGCTAGGTTAAGTTGAGTTAGGTCGTAAAGTAAGGTTAGGTTGTTAGGTTAAGTTAGGTTAAGTTGAGTTAGGTTGTAAGGTAAGGTTAGGTTGTTAGGTTAAGTTAGTTAAGTTGAGTTAGGTCGTAAAGTTAGATTAGGTTGAATTAGGGCAAATTAAGTTAGGTTAGGTTAGTTAAGAAAAATAATCAGCAAGTATCAAAATAAAGTAACAGGGGAAAAAGATGCATTATGTAGGTAAATTTAGGTTAGGATATTTTGTTACTTTACTTCCATTACTTTGCTTTCCTTTGTTACTTTCCCTTCTATAATATTCTGCCTCAGCCCTGTAATTCCTATGTATTTTACTTCCTATATTTTGCCCTTTGTTGTTCTGCTCCTACGAGGTAACTGAGCCAAGTCTTGAAGGAAAAGCACACCTACAAAGTTCATAAGTCTGGTTAAGTATTGATATCCATGGTCCACCTCTCTCTCTCTCTCTCTCTCTCTCTCTCTCTCTCTCTCTCTCTCTCTCTCTCTCTCACCCGGTCATGGCAACTAAAACTATCTAACCTATATACGTATATACCTTCACCTACCACCACCACCAACGTCACCACTACCACCACCACTACCACCACCACCACCACTACCATCACCACCACCACTACAAACCACCACAACCACCACCACCACCACCCCCCACCCCACCACCACCAACCACCACCACCCCCACCACCACCAACCCCACCACCAGCCCCACCACCACCACCACCACCACCACCACCCCCACCACCACCACCACCCACCGACACCACCCCACCACCACCACCGCCACCACCCCCACCACCACCACCACCACCACCCTCACCCCCACCACCACCACCACAACCACACCCACACCACCAACCACACCTACCACCACCACCCACCACACCACCACCTACACCACACACCACCACCATCCTACCTACAAAAGGCCAGCCACAACCACAGACATACTTGACATTTTTTTCAATTTCCTCACGTCCACCACCACCACCATCACCTCTTTGTTCTTCCTATTTTCCTGCTTCCTCTTTATCCACCTCCAACAATAACACTTTTCTTCCTCTTACTACTACTCCTCTTCTCTCTTTTCTCCAATATTATAATCACAACTATCCTCCTCCTCCTCTTCCTCCTATTCCTTCATCAGTTCGTGTACAAAGGCATGAAAGTCGGTTTTTCTTCCTTTTTTGAAGCCTGTTTATACGACACTCTTGACCACTATCTCTCTGCTCTATCTGCTCTCTCTCTCTCTCTCTCTCTCTCTCTCTCTCTCTCTCTCTCTCTCTCTCTCTTCTCTCTCTCTCTCTCTCTCTCTCTGTCTCTCTCTCTCTCTCTCTCCATTTTTTCTTTCTTTCATTCATTCCTCCTTTGATTTTCTAATTTTTTTCCTATCCCATACCTTCAATCTCCCCTCTTTTCTCTCTCTCCCTCTTTTTACTTAACTTTATCCCTTTTCCCCTTTCCTCCCCCTCTCTCTCCTGCCTTTTCCTGTCACCCTCCCTCACTTCCTCTCTTTCTCTCTCTCTTTTATTTATTTAAACGTACAAATACAATAAGCCCAAAGGTGCACTGTCGTGTCCTACCTATCTTAAGGGCAAGTAATAGTATTAACTATATACATATGATTACAAAGACTTAAAAAATCAACACTATATACAGGATAAGTTTAAAACTAAACAGTTTAGTCACGGCACTGGTGCTGTCACTAAGGTGCGGTATCCACTAGCGTCAGATGGCGTGGGCTTGACAGTCTCCCACCGATTGGGCCGCCAACTTTACATTTGTGTGTTATCTCCTGGGATATGGGGACGGCGGCCGTGTGAAAATGTTCCACATACCTGGAGACGCGGACCACAAAGGTGCGTTGGTGCTCGGCTGGGCACGGGGAAAACGCGGCACCTCCCATGCATCAGCACTGGTAAGACACCGTTACTAGTGCTTGCGTGTGACGACTCTCGGAAGCTGTCATAACCCAGCAGGTTGGACACTCCCACACATGTGCCCTTGTGGACTACCACAAGCGCCACGACGGTCTCTCCTCTCTCTCTATCGCTCTCTCTCGCTCTCTCTCTCTCTCTCATCTCCTCTATCTCTCTCTCTCTCTCTCTCTCTCTCTCTCTTCTCTTTTCCTCTATCTCTCTCTTCTCTCTCTCTCTCTTTACGTCTTGCTGTCCGGCTATGGTTCATCGTGAACCACAGCTCTCCTCTACTCATCATCCTCCCTCTCCAGATTCACTTCAATCGTTATCTCCTCTTACATCACCTTCCTCCAACCATTACTTCCCTTCATCGCCCCATCATTTTCCTTCTCCTCCACCTCCTCCTCCACCTCCTCCTTCAACCACCACCACCACCAAGCTTCCCACACAAATCACTCATCCAAAATAATTGTTTTTCCTACTTTATTTTGTCCACTTACTGAATCTGATTTTTGCTGGTAAATATTTTCTACTTTTTTTCCGTTCTCATATCAGAATTTTTTTGTCAGGGTTTTAGGAAAGGCACGGAAGAGGAGGAGGAGGAGGAGGAGGAGGAGAGGGAGGAGGCAAGGAGGAGGCAGGAGGCGGAGGAGGAGGAGGAGGAGGAGATGGTGTAGGTGATAAAGCAAGGAGATATAAGAGAATAAAGGAGGATAAAAGGTAGGAACAGGTAGGAGGATAGCTAGGAAGACCCAAGTGACACGATCATATAACTTTTGCGGCATCTGTTTACGTACTCAAAAAAATATTATAGTTTGGGGTTAAATTCCTCGAGAAAATGTGGCAACAGGAGGTGGAAATATTTGACAATTTGTTTTCTAATATTTTTGGATGGTATTTTCATTTTTGTTATTATTTTAGTTATCATTTATTTGTCATTATTATCATCGTCATTATTTTTATTAATATTACTAATATTATTCCCTAAAATACTCTTACTATTATTATCAAAATTCTAAATATATTAAAATATGGCAAAACAAAAACGTAGAGGACTAACCACACACACAACACACCATACAATACACACACATTACCCCACACACACCACACACACCACACACTCCACACAAACACACACACACACATTATTTTCTGATTACCATCCTTACACAACAAATTGTTACGTGAGAGAGAGAGAGAGAAGATGAGCGAGAGAGAGAGGACGAGGAGAGAAGAGAGGAGGAGAGAGAGGAGAGGGGATGGGAGAGAGTGAGAGAGACGAGAGGAGGACGAGAAGAGGGTGAGGAGCGCGAGAGAGAAGAGAGAGAGAGAAAGAGAAATGAAAAAACAAAGGTGACCACCGATTCATAATGGTGTGGTGGCAAAAATGGGAACGTGTGTGGTGCCCCTCTTGGGT
>JACEEZ010007551.1:75000-77500 GCA_016584305.1 Chionoecetes opilio
TATTACAAACCAAGCATGAACAAAAAACCACCCACAAACAACCCCACCACACCACTACAACCACCACTCTACAACAACCACGGATAAAACCACCACCACCCCCACCACCACCACCACCAACACCACTACAAAAACCTACTGCTACAACAAACCACGATCGAACACCACACCACCACCACCACTACAGCAACCACTTCGGACCACACCCACGAGGTAACACCACCACACTTACAAAAAACCACTGCCTACAAAACCACGAGTAACACACACCACATCCACCAACACTACCAACAACCACGATTAACACCACCACCACCAACCCCCACTACAAACAACCACGCATTACCATCCACCACCACACAACAACAACCACGTCTACAACAACCACGATTAACACCACCACCCAACAACCACCACCACCACAACAACAAACACTGCTACAATTCAGCAACCACGATTACACACCACAACTCCCACTACAACAAACACTTCTACAACAAACCAGCGATTAACCACACACCAACAACCACCACTACCACTACAACAACCACGATTAACACCACCACTACCACAACCACTTATACAACAACCACGATTAACAACACCACCAACAACCACCACCACCACTACAAACCAAACCCACGATTAACAACAACCACCACTACAACAACCACTGCTACAACAACCACGATTAACACCACCACCCACCACTACAACAACCACGATTAACACCACCACCACCACCACTACAACAACCACTTCTACAACAACCACGATTAACAATACTACCAACAACCACCACCACCACTACAACAACCACTGCTACAACCACGATTAACAACACCACCAACAACCATCACCACCACTACAACAACCACTGCTACAACAACCACGATTAACACCACCACTACCACTACAACAACCACTTCTACAACAACCACGATTAACACCACCACCCCCACTAAAACAACCACGATTAATACCACCACCACCACCACCACTACAACAACCACTGCTACAACAACCACGATTAACACCACCACCACCACCCCCACTACAACAACCACGATTAACACCACCACCACCACCACCACTACAACAACCACGATTAACACCAACAACAACAACCAACTATAGCAACATCCCGGAGGCCGTAACACAAGCCGGATTTAGCGCCAATAGCCACAGCGCGACCCTGGAACAGTCTCCACCGCGCTACTCTCATTCTCTTTAATCCTTGCACAAGCTACCACCACTATCACCCCCGCCATCACCCCAACCCTCTCACACCCCTCCTTAATCCCCTATCTCACCTCACACCTCTGTTAACCTCAATAAACTTACACCATATCTTTCCAGTAGCCCTAATTCACCCCATCACCCCCTCCACCCCTCCTAAACTCACCCCCTTCACCCCTCCCTCACTTCTCCTAACCCCAATAAACTTACACCCTATCCCTTCAGTAACCCCATCCTCTCATCACCCCTACAATTACATCCCTCACACCTCCCATACCCCCAACTTCTACCCAAATACCTTTTCAACCCCACAACCCCACACTAAGTCACCCCCAACACCCATTCACTGTCCCAAAACTCACCCCAACATTACTTTCCCGTCCCAAATTCAGTTCCAAGCTTCTCCAATCCCCCCAACTCACACAAACCCCTCCCTACAACCCCCAACCACCCCAACTTACTCCCCACCAACTAAACACCCTCCCTAAGAACCCCCAACTCACCCTCAACCCAAACCCAATTCCTCCATAATGCAATATAGACGATATTCGCAAACTCTCGTTATATTATCTTTGGATATTAGCAATCAGCCATTAACCCGGCTGTCTCGTCTTTCAAATTACCTTCGCTGTATTTAAGGCTTACCTGGTGGGCCTAATTAAGCACAAAGTAGCTCATTAGGTACATGTATCGCCCTCTTCCTCCTCCTCCCTTCCCTTCCTCTTCCTCCCTCCTCCTCCTCCTCCTCTTCTGCTTTAGCTCTCCCACCTATTGCTTTCTTCCTTCTCATTTCCTTGACTATGCTTGTTTAATCTTTCTTTCTCTCTCTCTCTCTCTCTCTTCTCTCTCTCCTCTTCTCTCTCTCTCTCTCTCATCTCTCTCTCTCTCTCTCTCATCTCTCTCTCTCTCTCTCTCTCATCCAGAGGTCTATTACTTTCTTTAATTCTTAATTTCTTACCACTCCCAACTTTCTTTCTTTTTCTGTACCCCAAACACCCATCCACGGTCTCTCTCTCTCTCTCTCTCTCTCTCTCTCTCTCTCTCTCTCTCTCTCTCTCTCTCTCTCTCTCTCTCTATCTTTGCCACTTTCTCCTATAATAGAAGTTGGGGGGGGGGGGAAGAGAGAGAGAGAGAGAGAGAGAGAGAGGAGGAGAGATGAAGAGAGAGGAGAGAGAGAGAGAGAGAGAGAGGGGAGAGAGAGAGAGAGAGAGAGAGAGAGAGAGAGAGAGGCGGCGGCGGCCATGAGGGAGTCATCTGGTTT
>JACEEZ010007552.1:0-5000 GCA_016584305.1 Chionoecetes opilio
CATCACGGGTAAAATGTTTTAAAAAAATATATAGCTATACTGCTAAAAAGCGAACATATAAAGAATTTTTTTAAACAATAAAATAATCCTATATTATCTAAAAAATAAAAATAAAATATTTACTTAACAGACCTTGGTGTGTATGCTGTCTGAGTTGGCAGAGGACTGAATGAACAATAGTTTCGTGGGTAACATTTCGGCTCGTGTGTGGCGATCGAAACGAGAGTCGGACAATCGAAACAGTGTGATAATCATTTGAGTATATGTAATTGGTATGAAGTGATTTGGTTATTAAGATCAGGGGACAAATGCTTGATGTGTATGGATTCTAATAATTTAGTGTCACTAGGGTAGTTTGCCTTGGATAGGATACTAAAGTCATTCATAGAAAAAGGGTGATCTAAATCATGTGAGTGTGAGCGGATTGCAGATTACGAAGGTGAAGAGATGGGTCGACCAGTACGTGCAGAAACACCTTTATGCTCAGAAAGCCTAAGGGTTAGATTCCTTGTTGTCTCGCCGATGTATCTAGCGTTACAACTAGAACATTTGAATTCGTAAATTATGTTAGAGATAAGAGCTTTAGGTATAGAGTCTTTATATTTGAAATGTGTTCTTAAGGTAAATCAATCAATCATTGGGGGCATACGCCGGGGGGCGCGTCGCCTCGCCCACCCTACGACGCCACTCCCGGGGGTCACCACGCGCGAGTTCCCATGCAGGCTCCTTTCCCATACCAAGCAGCTCTCGACAAGAAACATTAACTTGCCCCAGCCACGAGCCTTGTGGGCGCCCCCTTGGCCTCCTCCACGCCGGATTGTCTCTTACAGATACAACCCGATGGGAGGGATCGGTTTCAGGGTAGCGTGCCACATGCCCATATAGCCGAAGTTGGCGCTGACGGACTATGCAGGTAATAGGCCTCGATTCAGTCTCACGGTGCAATCGCTGATTTGACACGTAATCATCCCAGCGATACCCCATGATTCTGCGAAGACAGTTATTACCAAAGGCATTGATTCGTCTCTTCAAGTCACTATTTAGTGTCCATGTCTCACAACCATAGAGTAAGACAGGGATCACAAGCGACTTGAAGATCCGGATCTTTGTCCTCCTGCACAGGTACCGACAACGCCAAATACTCCCGCTGAGCGAGTCCATAACACCGTGGGCTATGGCAATCCGCCGTAAGACTTCTTGACGTGACCCGCCGTCATTATGGACTGCGCTACCAAGGTATGTAAAACTTTCCAAGATCTCAATGTCCTCGCCACACGCATGAACAGACTGTACTGCTTCATCTAGTAAGTCTCCAAATACCTGGACCTTGGTCTTGAGCCAGGAGACCTCAAGTCCCAAAGGCTTTGCCTCCTCGTGCAGCGCCTCGAGAGCCATCACCAGGACCTCCAGCGACTCAGCAAACATTACTGCATCATCGGCAAAAACAAGATCAGTGACCTTGGTGTTGCCGACGGATGCTCCACAATCACTTTGATCTACAACCTTGTCCAATACCCAGTCCATACAAGCGTTGAAAAGTGATGGGGCAAGGACGCACCCTTGCCTCACTCCTGTATTCACAGGAAAGAAGCTGGATACACCTGCCCCACACTTCACAGCACTCTCAGTCCCAGAATACAGACCAGTTATCAAACCAATAGTGCTTGCAGGAATCCCTCGAAGTCGCAGAAGATCCAAGAGTGACTCACGATGCACTGAGTCAAACGCCTTCTTGAGATCAACATAGGCTGCAAGCATCCCCTGTCGAAACTCACGTCGGCGTTCCACCAGGACACGAAGCGCTAGGATACGGTCCGTTGTTGACTTACCAGGCGTGAACCCAGACTGCTGTGGTCTCTGATGCTTCACCAGATGACTGCGAATTCGTGTCAGCAATAGATGGGCAAGCACCTTGCCTGGTACGCTGAGCAGTGTAATACCGCGGTAATTGTTGCAGTCCTGACGGTCCCCTTTCCCTTTCCAGATAGGGACGACCAGCCCCCTTTTCCAGTCAGGAGGAATGGTACCTGATTGCCACACGGCAGTCAGGACAACATGCAACCCGCGGATCATGGCCTCACCCCCAGCTTTGAGGAGCTCCGCACTGATATTACAAACACCAGCTGCCTTTCCACCCTTCAACTTTGCTACAGCCTCTCTGACTTCGTCAAGAGAGGGTGCGGTTTCGTCAATGGGAGGATCGGCATCCACTGCCTGTAACCCAGTGATGTGAAGCTGCTCAGTTGGAGGGTCCACCGTGAACAGCTGCCAAAGTACTCAGCCCAACGACCCATCTGGCCCCATCCATGTCCGACACGAGGCGCCCATCTGCTGTTCGAATAGCACTCGCCCGAAAAGGGAGACTTGGAACGGAGCTTCTTCAGGGCTCGGTAGGCGGGTCGGAGGTCATTAGCGTTCAAATGACCCTCGACATCCTCAGCGAGACTCCTGACATACCTCTCCTTGTCTCTCCTCAGGAGGGTTCTAGTCCGGCGTGACAGAGCCCTGTGCTGGTCCCGGTAAATGTAAATGTAAGGTAAATGGATTAGTAAAAATAAATTAAAATTTTGAGTTAGGAAGGTGTAACTTAAGTAGATCATTGAGTTTTTTGCGAATGGTGTAACTGAGATAACTCACATTTCAAATATATATATATATATATATATATATATATATTATTTTATATATATATATATTATTATAATATAATTATATATATATATATATATTATGAATGTGGGTTCACGTGGGGTTGATGTGGATTCACTGGTGGGGATGTGTAATGGGTCAGTTGGGTGTCTGTCTGTATGTACAGTGGGTGTGTGTGCGTTTGATTGAAAAGGGTTTGGGGCTGGGATGTGTGTGTTCGTATGTACGTACACAGGACGCGGTGCCATGTCGACGTGCGGGTGATGTGATAGGCTGTGAGGGTGGTGGCGGGAAAGAATGAGAGGCGGGAAGGTGGCGCGTGGCCCTTGGGAACACCGAGCCTCGGCAGGCTGGTTCGGGATTCATTGGGGTACAGTCGTGCACGGTGCCGTTCTCGTACCCCCTCCTCCTCCTCTCGGGTTGAGAGGGGGGGGGGGGCATGGCCCACTCTTCTCTAGCCAATCGTGTCCTACTCACTCACTACCACAGCGTCCATCCCTTAAGGAAGTGTGAACGTGTGTAAGTCCCACCTATCTAGCTCCCAGCCTGTGTTGTGTGTAATTTGAACTCAGTAAAGGAACAAAGGAAAAGTGTGGTGTCTATATCTCCTCTCCTGCCCACCTGATAATTGTTCTTGTCACTCACCTCCTGGTACCATAAGAACATAAGAACATAAGAACATAAGAAAATAAGGAAGCACAAGAGGCCGCAAGGCCTACACGTGGTAGTCCCTGTCACCTAACACACCTACATCCACCTTTCATCCCCATCCAAAACCCTATCCAGCTCCTCTTTAAGCTCCCTAAATGACTCCGCACTAACTACCTGTCTACTGAGACCATTCCATTTGTTCCCCACCCTTTTTTGTGAACCAGTTTTTCCTATTTCCTTTCTAAATCTACGCTTTTTCCAGCTTGAATTCCGTTACTTCTTGTTCTACCCTGGTTAAAAGCCGTAATAACTTTTCCTACCTCCCTTTATTAAATCCCTTTATCCACTTAAAAACTTCTATCAATCGCCCCTTACTCTGCGTCTCTCGAGTGGTGTAATTTTAATAACTTCAATCTCCTCTCATAACTAAAGTTACGCATCCCTGTACATTTTTGGTCATCCTTCTCTGCAATGTTTCTAACAACACTTATCCATCCTGTAATAGGGAAAACCAAAACGAACCGCATAGTCTAGATGAGGCCTGACTAGAGCCAAAATAAAGCTTTAGAATAACTTCCGCACTTCTACTTTTAACACTTCTGGTAATGAACCCTAATACTCTATTACTCTATTTCTGCCTCAATACATTTTTTTCCTAGGTCGGAGGTCTGGGCTCACCCTCACTCCAAGATCTTTTTCACCTTCTGATCTTTTCAGCGATACATTGCTATGGTGTATCTATTACCAGGGTTTTTTCTACCAACATTCATAACGCTGCATTTATCGATATTAAATTCCATATGCCATCTGACTGCCCACTCGTTAAGTTTATCTAAATCTCCCTGCAATATGTTTACATCAGACTGTGATCCTATAATCCTACCTAACTTAGTATCATCAGCAAACTTGTGATATCACTGCTAATCCCACTATCCAAGTCGTTGATGTAAATCAAAATGTAATGGACCCAAAAAAGACCCCTTGTGGAACTCCACTTGTCACCAGTCCCCATTCAGATTAGAACCCTTAATTGTAACCCTTTGTTGCCTATTACTTAGCCAAGCTCTGATCCAATGAAGAACCTTCCCATCTATACCATGAGCCCTAACCTAACCATATCCGAGCCCATGCCCTGTAGTGGAAAATAGTTGCTCTAAAATGTTGCCTGGAGTAAGTATTGCAAGTGTGGTGAAGGCCATGTGTGGTAACCGGGCAAGTAAGGGGAGGAAGAGAAAAACACCCCGGGCGTAACAATATAAAATATATATATATATATATATATATATATATATTAATTAATATATATATATAAAAATATATATATATATATAATATATATATATATTAATATTATAAAATATATATATCATGAAATTTCAGGGTGACAGAGACACTCGGTATACTTGGGGTTGGTTATGCAACGTTTCGCCAAGGCACTTGGCATCATCAGGCTAAAAATAGTTAAAATTTAATATATTGTAATGCTAAAAAGCGAACATCTAAAAAATTAATTCTAAGAGACAATAAAATATTCCTATATTTTCTAAAATTACTAACTAATAAATAAAATATAATTTGTACTTAACGGACCTTGGTGTGTATGCTGTCTGAGTTGGTAGAGGACTGAATGAACAACATTTTTAGCCTGATGATGCCAAGTGCCTTGGCGAAACGTTGCATAAACAACCCCAAGTATACCG